>VDFB02354855.1:53514-202009 GCA_007258455.2 Sequoia sempervirens
TGATATATCAGACTTACAAAGGGCTAATAGTTCAGTTGGTAGAGCACTCTGACCAGTATTTGGGACATTCTGGATTCATATCAGATGTGGTCCATTTTGGCTGGCAATTAACGCAATGATCTGGAAGCTCATATAAAAACTCAAGTTCACCTTTCATGAGCACTTTTTGTGCCACTGGTTTACATTGTTTCAAACTTTCAACTACATTGAATTACCTACTACCATATTAAGCATCTTTCATCCATATGGCTTAGACTTTAGTTGAACCAGTACAACCAATGTGAGTTCATGAGTTGGCCTTGCTAATAGAATTTCTAGTCAATCTGATTGACTCAACAGTGGGATGTTATTGTATTTTATTGGTATGTTTATGGCTTTGATCTGAAAGCTATTAGAACATATAGTAATGAACATACTTTTCTTGTTTATGTCAATGTTGGAATTAAATGCTCACAATTATTAAATATGGTCAAATAGGTATCACCATAATGAAACTAATTATTTTAACAGGAGGTTCCTTGTCTTAATCTTTCTTTATTTTGACATGTAGCTTTATTGCATATCAGCCAATTAAAAAATTATAATCTTTCAAATCCTGACTTCTCTCAAACTGCACTTCTAGCAAATGTTTTCACATCCTGCATGAAGTTTTCTGGAACCTAAAAAGGCATATTAGTCATCTAGAAATCATTTGGGATTGCTATAGTAATTACTAACAATGAATTTGAAAGAAGAGTGGGGATGGAACAGGAGAGGTTATGTATTCAGTCTAGCCTGCAAGGGTAGACTTAATATCTTCTACAAGGAGTTTTCAAGTGGAGGAGACTGAGAACAAGGGACAGTGCCTTTAGGCATTCATCCCCTCAACCATCAAGAGAGCACTTGATCAATACATCGAGGAGTGATAAACTTCTCACCCACAGCCAGAAAAGAGAGGGAAGGGAATAATGGGTTATCTCCCCCGTGTTAATGTAAGCTCTTGGTTTTGTGTGAGTGAATTCATTGTCTCAGAATACAAAGTTGTGATCTATAATTTTTTTTAATTAAATTCCAAAGTTTCCCTTTCCAAGTTAATAACACTATAGCATTATTAAGTATCTTAGCGCATATTAACTGTATATTCCCCATTCAAAAGATAATCTTGAAGTTTGTAAGTTAATATTTTTGTTACCAATAAAAGGTTGGTAACTGACATACAGGCATGCAAGGCAACATTTTTTATGTACTTGATGGCGCTAAAATAATTATTCAAAGTGTTTATTTATCTGCTTGTCCCCTCCTTTCTTTCACTTATGGTGTTCTATTAGAAGAAGTAAAGCAGATTATAAACTTCTACAAACAAGACATCGAGGATGCGGCAGGCCAAACAGGCAAGGAAAGAAGATTCTGATGTACATAAATTTTACATTGATGTCTGCCATTATAACTTTTAAGCCACATCCTTATAATGATGTCCAAGGCAAGTATGTGGAAGTAGACTAAATTTGGAGCACCCATAGAAAGTAACATCGTCGTTTTGGTTGTATTTCCTCCTTGATTGAAACCCGTTGGATGCAAATTGGTTTATCACACCAAGTTAAGGCAGATAATTCCCTGTATTAAGTACAATGCCAGGCTGATCACAAAAGGTTTTGAGTGGAAGGGAAGATTACGAAAAAAAACAATTCCACTCTAGTCAAGATGGTGACTATCAGATTGTTGAGGGCTATTATATCACAGTTCAGCTAGACATTTTTGCAAATAGAAATGAAAGGCGTTTGCTTCGGTGATGATTTGGAAGCAGGACAGTATGTATCAACCAGAAGGATTCAATGTTGCATGTGTGAAGGCTCTTTATGAGTTGCTGCAGGCCACAAGCATCTTAAATATAAAGTTAATATGTCATTTCATCTGGATTCAGGAGTCCTAATCTAAATCATTATGGAAAAAGAACATGCAATGATATTGTAATATAAGTGATATATGTTAATGATCTTATCACCACAGTTTTTGATGGAAGTATAAGAACATTATATAAATGTTGCAAACTGAAGGATGCACTTATCAAAAAGGGAGTTTTGAACCCATCATTACCTCATTTTGTTCTCAGGTTTTGTATGCTGCCTTCTATAGTCTGAAGAGCTAAGATGAGAAAGGCCCGACTCTCACTAATGGTGGGATCACGAGTGCTACTGCTACATGATCTAGTATTCCACCATAGGATCCTAAAGAATACCCACAGGTTGGTTACTAGTGATAAGCCTTATGTCCAGTGGACAGGAGTAGCTTTGCAGACTGTATTTTCAAGTTCCATTTGAAAAACCTAAGTGCTACTGAAGAGATTGGGGTTGGGTGAGGGGGTTGATAATGATTCATAGTGGGAGGGTGAAGGGCTTTGAAAGTGGGGAGTTGAATTGCAGAAGTCTAAGAGTGAATGAACTTGAGAATAGCAGTCAGCAAACATGTGTGGCAAATTGATACTGGCATCTGCATTTTTATTTAAAAGTGTCGAGGGTTGTTGAAAATGAAGGAAGTATGTACCTAATGGGTTTCAAGCAGCTAAATGTCATGTCTCATTTTCAAAATTAATGAATGAACCATAGCCTATTCCTTATTTCTCATAGGCTAAGGAATAAAATAAAGGAAATAATCTAATAATAATATTCTAAGTTGGGCCTAGTTACTTTATTTCAAAAGGACAACATAATTATTATTAATAATTATTAATTTAATAAAGTGGCCATCTAAATGTGACATTATAAGACCCATGTAATATTTTATTTTTAAAAGGAAAAAAGGAAATTCAAATTGAGGATACAGAAAAAATTTATAAAAGGGGGGTGAATTGGTCATTTAGATCAACCATTGCTATTGCAAAAATTTATAAAGTATAAAAATAACCAAGCGTTGAAATACAAATAAATAACAAAATACATATGAAAATTATAAATATGAATATTAACAATTTAATATCATTATAATTATAATTATTATAATATAATACTCTATAAATATTGAAAAAATAAAATAAATATATTAATAATAAATTAGAAACATATAAATATAAAACATAAAATTATATATATATATATATAGAAGATGTGATTAAGTGCAGCAATTATTAAGGAGGAAAACAAAGACTAAAGGCAGCGATCCTTATCATAGGAAGAACAGCAATTATCCCATATAGCCAGCAATTAATAAAAGGCAAAGAAAATCATAGCAGCGATTCCATAAAGAGTAAGGGATTAAGGCAGCACGTGGGAAAGAAAACAATTAAGGGAAGTCAGCGCTGAGTTGGAAGGGATGCGTCCCTTACAAACATAAGGAGGTGAGTGAAAGGAGGTGACCCTCCCCCAATAGGATATAAAGGGAGAACACTTCATTTAAAAAGGGGAAGGAAGGTCACAGATCTGGAAATAAAATAAAAAAGTTAAATGCAGATGTAGAAGAGAGGTTAATGCACATATATATGTAGGTGTGGAAGAATAGTAAAGATATGTCAAACACACAACAGCAGATTTAATCAAAGCATGGAAAATATAAACATCAGCAGATTTCAGAAAGGGAAATAATTAGAATATTCAGCAGCTTGAGAAGAAGACATGAATTATAAAAGATCTTTGGAATAGGCATCATTGGAAGAATATATTGGGACTGTAAGTTTAATATAAATACATATGTATAAATTATAATCATATATATAGAATATCTATTATTAAGAAATAATGATGCTTGCAGCAATTATTTAGTCTTATAAGTAATTATGGTTCTTTAATATGAGTATGAATAACAGAATCAATAATTGGGGTGTGATAATGTGAAATGCATATTCTAAATCATTAATCTATCTATAACCCAGCAAGCAATCATGTGGAGAAGAGGAAATGCAAGGAGGAGGAACAGATATGAGATCACCATTTAAGTAGACCATCACATGCTGGATGTCCAATGTGCCTGCCACTTGTCGCCAAGAGGGTGAGTACGCTCTAGGGCTTAGATATGAAGATTTTCGGGCACCCTATTGCAATTTCCTTTCCAACCTCTACGATGGTTGATTGTTGGAGAAATCACAAGTCATAAGAGGATGAATAAGAAGATATGAATAGGGAGGGCAGATACAAGCACCCCACTAGGTAGACTACCCCATGTTGGATGTCCAACGTGCCTGCCACTTGTGGCCAAGATGGTGAGTGTCCGCTCTTGGGTTTAGTGTGGGGTTTGCTTTGGGCCAACCTATCATTCTCCCTCATTCAAACCTATTGTGATTGAATACTAAAAATAAGGACAGATGTAACATGGCTTATCTAATGAGTTATGTTCATTTTCCTTATTGTACTCATATGTGCAATGTAATGTCCCCTTGCTTAGCTCTTCACTTTCAGTTGATTGGTACCCTATTCCCGCCAGGCTGGCCGCTAGTCGCTGGCAGAATTAGGGTTTCCTAAATAAGCTTGATGGGTTCTTGAAGATCCAAAGTTTTGCTTGTTGAGTTTGGGGTGTTTGATTCGATTCTTTTCCGGTTTTCTCGTAAAGTTTCTCAAGAATGGTGTCAGCATTTACTGCATTCGAAAGAACTTCTCGAATTTACTATTTTTAGTAAATTCTATTTTTAGCAGTGGTCCAGTCAGCATCAGCTCAGCAGGCTTTCCTCTTCTATCAGTTCAGTTGGTAATATCGTTTTGGCCGTTTGATGCTTTTTCTGGAGAGATAAGTATTTTAATTAAAATAATGTTTTATTTTAATGTTATGACCCCTTGGCCTAGTGAAACAACTTTATGTTGTTTTAAAAAGGGGGACTTTGATGGGTGGCGCCTCATTTGGAGATGGATTTTAATATTCCAAAGGTTGAAAAATAAAGTGGTAAAAAGGGACGCCAACCTTTATGAAAGTCAAATTTTAATTAATTTAAATCAATCAAGTGAAAAGTACGCCATCTTGAAGGAAGGCTTGATTAAATCAAACCCTAAAAGCATCTTGAAATTAGGGCGCACCTTCTGGAAGCTTCTAGAGGGTCTTCTCAAACAGTTATAAAAGAAAGCCTTGGGTCTTCATTTTGGTATCTTTTATCTACAGTAATGTTACTCTGTCGAAATGGTATTGGATCGCTTCGAGGAATGAAGGCCTCCTAGCTTGGCTCTTCTTCTTGCTTGAAAGACAGCAACTAGTTGAGAAGTTTGAGTGTTATGGATTTGTCTTTTCAGTTATAGTTGGTTTCCTATCCTTTGTAGTTGAGTTTTATCATTTTCTGTCAATTCCCGAGTTGCTGGTCATGACTGTTGAATGTATGTTTCTGCTCACAAGTCTCAAATCATAAACATTCTTATTTTGGGTATTGTCTCATTGTGTTTCCCTGTTGGAGGCGCCCCTTCATGAATATTTGCAGATTTTAATATGAAGTTTCTGATTTTATAAAGCAAATTCGTCATTCCTTGAAGGCCATAATTTTTGGAGTGCCTTGGGATTCGTGTCAGCAATTAATAACCACTTTTAGTTGCCATTTCTTATTACTAAACTAGGCGCCATCATTTTGAAGGTCTATTGCATCAAACTTGAAGTCATTTGGGTCAGTTTTGAGTGATATATGAGCAATTTAGTGGGTTACAGGCATGCTGGTTTTGTATTTCTGATTTCTGGACTGTCACATCAGATTTATTACAGTCAAGTTTTGTGTGGGATTTAAGAGTGGTTTCTTGATTGCATTTTGGTCTCATCATTCATAGTAAAACTTTGCAACAGATTTGAGATCATTTGGGTGAGAAATGAGAGAGTTATGAGCATTTTGACAAGGATCTGTGTTGCTGGTTATATATTTTAAGGTGCAAGTCTGTCATAATCAGATTTGAGAAATCTGCATTCTCCTTCTTGGATTGGTGTTAGGAAATCATTAAAGGCTTTGTAAAAGATTCCTTGTTGTTGCAGCAATTTGAAGAGCTCTAATACTTGATCTTGCAGGCATTTAAATATTCATTGTAAGCTGAACAGTAGTACTGTCAGCATTTCTCTCAGTCTTACTTTACATTCTATATATGCAATTGTATTTCTTTATATCTCCGTCATATGGTAGCTCCCATTCCGTCTCGGGTTGGAAAGCACATTCTTGATGTCGAGTACTTCAGCATTCTTGCTTATTTCCCTTAATAGCATTGTAATTCTTAGCACTCCACCATATGGTCGCCTCCTTTCCATACTGGATTGGGTAGCACATGCTTGGTGTTGAGTTTGTTTTCAGTACTTGTAGCGTAGAAGATCCTCTGACCATATGTTCGTCCTTTGCGGACACATTCTTGGTTAGAGTTACCTTCAGTTGCATTTTGTTTAAGGCACTGACGATCCTCTTGCCATATGACAGCCTCTCTCTTGTTGAGATTGAGTGCGCATTCTTGGCAACGAGTTATTTGTAATCTGCTGGTTTGAATTATCTAACCCTAACGGGTGCTCTCTGCATTGTTGTGTACTTGGCAAAAATTGAAAAAAGTTGGCTCGGAATATTTCAGTGGTATCAGAGCCAAGATCCTGCCATCCTGTGCCCAACAAAGTTCACTTGACAGATGAGTGACAAAGATACCAGACACTACGTACAGAGAGAGATGACTACAGAGAAGTCTCTACTTGAGTTAATGCATGAACTGTTTACGCTAATGAAGGATCCTGACATAGGGTGGGGAATCAGAAAGATTTATGCTAGGTCTGAAAGCCGGGATAGCAAGGTGCACATGTCACCTCATATTGATCGTGAGCTTGATGAAGAAATTCTGACAGTTGAAAAGTGTGTGGAAGAACCCAAAAATACTCCCTTAGACTTGCATGTGATAGGAAGTGATGAAGAACAGTTCAGTGAAAAGAACATAACAGCAGTCTTGAGTTCTAATGAAAATACATCCAATGAAGGTCTTGAGGCTAAGGGCTTCACAAAAAATGTTGGTATGACGGTTGTGTGGGATGAGTTCGTTGAAGAAGAACAAGATGAAGAAAACACTAGTGGTGTCCTTGAACCAGCTTATGATCATTACCAAGGTGATGTTGTTAATGGTGATTCCGATGTGTTTATACATCTTCTTGTTGAGGATTTGGTCAAGGATTATTCACCTCTTGCTGCTGTTCAAATCTCTCAAGAATTTTCACTAGACAAATTTATGACAAGTAGCCAAGAAGACCTCCTTGGTATTCATTGGGCTGCTAATGAAGAAATCAATGACATACTTCCCCATGATGAAGATAATGACAGTGATGTTTTCAAAACAGCAAGCAATGAAGATTCTTCATTTCATTATGATGGTGACATTGGGTTTGAGCATCAAACTAAGCCCTTGGAGAGAAGGACTTATGAAGAAATCAGTTCAAGTGAGTTACATGGTGACCTGTTCAAAGACTCAACACTCCAAGAGAAGCATGAAGAGTACTTTTCTCTTGATCAAAACAATCAGCCTTTTTCCATTTGGGATTCCGGTTGGTTGACACCAAGGTATGATAAAGAACCTTTGTGGGATGAATTTCCCTTTGATCCAGATGAAGATCAAAAATCAAATTGCATGGCAAACTATGAGGTGGCCATTGAAGAGGAAGTTGTCATCGAAGAAGAAGAGTGTTCAAAGAAGCTCCATAATGATCTCTTTGAAATGGTTGCAGCCACTAAAGAAGAAGATGTTTCTACGGAAACTTTCCGAACAGCGGATGATTATGATCCATTGAGCAAGTTGGATGCTGCTATAATGTTTGATCAAGAAGACAATGACGAAGAAGAAGAGCTAGAAGACCATATGGCTCTTGAAGAGGAAAGAGTTAAAGAGGTTTAAAACACAAGTCTGATTTTTCCATTCATGAAGTTGATTGCAAACATAGAGTCGAAGAAATCATGGAGAATGATCATCTCCATGGCATTGAGCATTATCCGCATATTGGTGGTAAAGTACAAGGATGTTGGAGCAGCACTGAGGGCAGCAAAGACAAGGGGCAAGGTTCTGATTTTCAGTTGCAGCCTATCAGCAGTTCATCATCTTTGAATTCTCATGATTGGGACAGACAATTCATGGTGTCCGTTGACAAGGAAGTGCAAGCTCTATCCCTGTTTGATCACACACTTAGCTTGGTTGAAGAGTTGTACTGGAAGGCTCAGCTTGAAGAGAGACAAAGAGGAGTGAACGATGAAGTTGCTCTTCCCAATCTGCAACTTATCAGAAACTCTTTGGTAACCTTGAAGTCCGAGTACATGCACTTGGTTGAAGATCGTGATCACGCCTTTGAAGTCGCAAAAAGGACCATTTGTGCTTCTCAAGATAGAGAGAGGGAGTTTGATGAACTTTCTCTGGAACTTGAATCAACAAGAGTTACGCTAGAAGAAACTCAAATGGCATTTACAGAGGTAGAAAATCAGTTTGCTGATTTCAAATTTTTCACAAAGCAAGAGAATGTAAAAAGAGCTGAAGAAATCCAGCAAGTGATTGGAGAACTTGATTGTCTTCAAGAGGAGTTCGATCTTGTAAGCATCACAAGGAAATCAGAAGTTGTATGTGCAGATTTGGGGCAGCGAGACGAAAGGAATGGCTTCCAAGTCTTTGACAATCCCTTCTTTGAAGTGGGTGCTGAAGCAACTTATGACAATCCTCTCTTTGTTTTGAAAAATGAGTCAAGTAGTGAAGTGACCAAGCATGAGGTCAAGCATGAACTCCAATCTAATGATGCTTTGATATCACTCCATGAGGATGTGCCACGTATGTTGATTAGTAATGAATGCATAAGTGGGCTTGAGGATGGAGTCTCTACATGGGAAGTGTTGATTCGAGGAGATTTCAACATCTCCGACACCAAGGTGTTAACAAAGCAAGACTTGGTAGCTGCCGGTAACTTCATTACAGCAGCAAGGAGCAAAGATTTCAGTTTTGTTACTCATGAAGTAGGGAAGAAAGATGGACTAGAACTTGGTGTTTGTATGCTTGTCAATCCATCCCTTTGGTTGAATGATGCTTTGGCATTTATTAGTCCATTTTTGGAGTTGGATTTGAGGTCATTTAATATTTCATGCTCCATTGTTGTTGAAACTTTCATGGATAGGCTTCAAGGGTTCAATAGAGGAGGCATCAATCTCTTCAGTTTACACTTGATCCTTACTAGCTCTTGGGGATGCATTGAGATTACCTTGCATTGTGTTGAAAATCATTTTCAGTTGGGTATTCGTGCTTGGGATCCTCAACTTGGCTTGATAAAGCTTATTACATTTGGAAAGGGCTATTGGAGGAATAAGGATCAAATTTCCAAATTTCTTGATGTTGTTCTTTTCTTTGTCTGCCACTTGATGGGTTTATTTGTTCATCAACAAATGGGTTGGAGAGGAATTTTGAGTATGGGTTGGAGAAATGAACGATTGGTTGCTCTTGAGAGTGATTCTCGGCTAAGACCAGGACAGATTTTGAGACTCGAGCTTGCTGGTTTGAGGCAGACCAGCCACCTTACATGTTGTGTTTCTCTCATTCAGGAGAGTTGGTTCATCACTCCTGATCAAAGAAGTGGTAGTTTTCTCATGGAGATGGATCTAGCGTGTTTTCCAACCACTTTGGAGGTGTCACCTTGCAGCTCGATGGTTATCTCACATGCTCACACTTGGGAATTTGAGTGGTGTTGTTGTTTTCCTTTGTGTAGGACTCTAGAATCAGATTGCACTACGCTGATCCCAGCCTTGATCAGCAGCAATTATTTGTCCCTTCACACCTTTCCTACTCTCCAAATTCATCTTATGATGGTTTGTGATGTAAACTTTGACAGTTTACTCTCAGTGTTGATTCAGGACAGCGGTCTCTCACATGCTTTGGTTCACCATTCTGAGACTCATGGGGTTGGAACTATGAGAGTTTTCTGTAGTCTTCATGGTTGTGTCAGTATAATTCAGATGAGGCATAGTAGCTCCATGTGGAGACATGAGTATGAACTTGTTGAGCTCCTGCAAGGGATTGCTTTCCTCCTTGCAAGAAGATTCGAAGATGTCACATTTGCAGTCATGACTTCGTTCCTTACCGCATGGTGCTATACTGAGGAGTTCGATTTTGATTTGAGTAGACTATCTTTCCTATTGCTTAGATTTGTGATTGACAGTAGTATGGTTGATACTATTAATTCGGGGCATTGTGGACATGAGACGTTGCATGATCTTGATCTTAGTCCTTTAAGATCTTTCAGTTTGAGTATCATGGATGGTAACACTTTGGGGTTACAAGGAAGGTTAGTGCAGTATTGGCATGATGTTTTCACTAACGTGATCAGAGTGGTCCAGCATCGGCATGGTGGGTCCTTCCTGAGATGGATTTGGGAACCTGGGATCATACTTGTTTTGGTATGGATCAGTCTTAACTTTTCTGGAGTTATGGTGGTATTGCTTGAGGACAAGCAATTTTGGGAAGGGTGGACTGTAATGTCCCTGTTTTTAGCACTTCACTTTTTAGTGATTGGTAGCCTATTCCCAGTGTGTTGTCGGCAAGTCAATGGCAGAATTAGGGTTTCCAGCTCTTTGATGGGTTCTCTTGAAGATTCAGGGTTCTACTTGTTGGAGTTTGGATGTTTGGATTCTGGATTCCTTCTGGGTTTCCAGAGAGCTTCACAGAGGTATGACTTGCAACTGCTTCGGCCAACCTTTCCGAACTTACTATTTTTAGCAAGTTATGATGGCTACATCTCTGAATTTGGGATTTTGGATTGCGGATTCTTTCTGGGTTTTCAGAAAGCTTCGCAATGGTGTCACATGCATTGCATTCTGAGCAACTTCTTCAATTTACTATTTTTAGTAAATTCTATTTTTAGCAGTGGTCCAGTCAGCATCAGCTCAGCAGGCTTTCCTTTTTTGGTAGTTCATTGGGTAATTCTGATTTTTGGCTTAAGGGGTTCATTTTGGAGAAATAAGTCATTTAAAGTCAATAATGTTTTATTTTATAAAATAACCCCTTGTCCTAGTAATATGACTTTAAGTTGTTTTAAAAAGGGGGACTTTGAGGGTGGTCATCTCATGGGGAAATATTTTGATATTTCAAAAGTCAAAAATACTTCTTGGAGAAAGGGACGCCATTTTATGAAGAGGATATTTTTTATAAAGTCAAAATTGAACCTTCAGAAAGGGGGCGCCCAAACTGGAGGGAAAAGGAGTCAATTCAAATTTGAAATTAGGGTTTGTTTTCTAGAAGCTTCTGGAAGGCTTTCTCAAAATTATAAAAGGAAGATTCGGGTCCTCATTTTCTCATCTGATATCTTGAGTATTGTTATGCTGCCGAAATGGTTGCTGGATTGCTTTGAGGAATGAATGCCTCCTAGCTTTGGCTCGACTTCGTGCTTGAGAGATAGCACCTAGTGGAGAGGTTTGCTAGTTTTTGAGTGATTTTGTAGTGAGTTTGCATTGTAGCTGTTATCTCTTCATTGTAATCCTTATATTTACAAAATAATCAAAAATCTGGAGTTGTTGGTTTGTGTTGCAGATTGGAGTTTTGTCTCATAAGTCTGGGTATGATTTTATTCTGGTTCTGGGTAGTTTATCCATGCATTTGCTAGGCAAGGGCGCCCCTCTTTGTGAAGTTTGAGATTTTTTTATGAAGTCTTCTATTTTTAAAGTCAAAATCGCCCCTCCTTGCAGCTGTCATCTTTTGGGATTTCATTGGGATTCGTGCCAAAAATAAATATCAGCATTTTGGGTCTGTTTTCTGTTGTCATCTTGGGCGCCTTCATTATAAGAGTATTTTGCATCAGTTCTCATGTAATTTGAGTGAGAAATGAGTGAGTTGTGAGCTTTTCATTGAGTTTATGTATTGTTGGTTCTGTAATTCATGTTGCTGATCTGTCAGATCAGACTTGAGAAAATTGCATATTAGTGAAGGACGGGTGTTAGGAATTCATTATTGACCTAGTGGATGACATCCTTACTATTGCAGCAACTTGTAGAGCTTAAATCCTTGATCTTGCAGGCATTCTACTTCTCATTGTAAGCTGAACAGTAGTACTGTCAGCATTTCTCTCAATTTTGCTTATCATACTTGTAATTGCCCACTGAATAAGTGGAAGAGGCTGGCTTGCCGCCTATTTACTTTGATTTGCATTGTAATATCGTACATCTCCGCCCTATGGTAGCTCCATTCCCACTCCCAATTTGAAAGCACATTCTAGGTGTTGAGTTTACTTTCAGCATTTGTAGTGGTAGAGATCCTCTGACCATATACTCATCCATCTTGGACACATTCTTGGTTAGAGTTACTTCCAGTTGCAGTTCTGATTAATGTACTGATGATCCTCTTGCCATATGACAGCCTCTCTCTTGTTGAGATTGAGTGCGCATTCTTGGCAAAGAGTTATATTGTAACTGTTGCTTTGATTTATCTAACCCTAACAGGTGTGTTGCATTGCTGATTGTAATTTGAAAATTGAAAAAATTGGTTCAGGAAATTTCACAAGAGGCGATGCAAGCATAAGGTTACCTCAAAAGGGGCATACTATTAGATTAAAATACACAGGAAACATCAAAAGAAAATGAAAAGGAATGTTTAAAAAGTAAGGGTAGAGAAAACAATCAGAAATAGTAAACAACAATTATTCAAAAATAATCATGAGTAAAATAACTTTAAATTTTCAATTGCATGTCGATATTACAAAAAAATTCAAAATAGACAGGAAAGCCCACCTGAAATTGGGAAAATTTTGAAGAAAGAATTCTCTATGTTGGTGTTGTTTTACTCTCTTCTATAGATCCGTATGTTCATACCATAGAAGCATAAATCTGCAAAAAATCGCAGAAATCGCGATTTTTAAAAAATCGTGGGGGTTCCCGATTTTTTCCCTTTGAAAATCGCGATTTTTTCGGTTGAGTTGACCGCACCAAAAATCGTTGAAAATCGGGAAAAAATCAGGTTTAAATCGCGAAAAAATCAGGAAAAAAATGCCAAAAAATCGCGAACCCTAAAAGCGCGAAAAAAAACCCTAAAAAACGCGATAAATCTATTTTTTGGCCGCCATAAATGTAAACGCGATTTCTGAACACCTTTTAAACGCCTTCTGATTCTTGAACGCCGACTGTGAAGAGTGAAGACGCGACCACGCGACCAGAAGACTCAACTAGAAGACCAGAAGACGCGACCAGGCTGTGAAGACGTCTGGAGACTGTGAAGACGACCTGGTAGGCGACCATTTTAATTTCGAACTGTGTATTTTTTATTTTTTTTTCCTTCTGTATTATAATATTATTTACAATTTTACATTTAATAAACTAATAATATTAAATATAATATTTAATCATATTAAAATATTATTCATATTAAAATATTTAATCATATTAAAATATTATTAATATTAAATATAATATTTAATCAGATTAAAATGAACTTTGTTTTTTACTGTTATTTATTAACTTGTAACAATTTTCATAAATATAATATATTATATAATTAAATAAATTTATTAAATAATATATGTAAATATTATATAATTTAAGTCTTTTTTCAAATCCGATTTTTTCCCGATTTTTTCACGATTTTTCAAAAAATCCTGATTTTTTGGTTTGCCGATTTTTTCCCCAAACGATTTATGCTGCTATACTTCATACCTTCATTCAAGAGTGCTTTAAGGCTTTTACACTAATTTTTCTAATTCAAAAATAGTCAATCCAAAAACTCGTTGGTTAACCTTCTATAATGCAAAAAAAAATCAAGTAACAGAAAAACCCACTTGAAATTGGTGGTTGATATAATAGTTATCTATAGTTATTGGATATGTCCTGCCCCCTTCTACGGGCTATAAATCCAAAACATGCACCCAATAAATGATAAGAAAAGTAGATTAAAATTGTCAATGAAAAAACAAGTAACTGAAAAACTCACTACTTAATAATGCATATTGCAAAAAAAATTAAAATGAACAGAAAACCCCACCTTAAAGGTTAATATAAAGAGTTATTTGTTATCTATTGGCTCATCACGAACTCTTCTACAGAGCCATATGTTTAAATCATAGTAACGAGACTCGCCAAGACTCGGCGAGTCCCGAGTCAAGTCACCCTGGCCGAGTCCTAGGAGCACGCCCAGGGCGCTGCCCCGGGACCCTGCGAGGGGCGCTGCCCCTCGACCCCACTGGGGGCGCTGCCCCCAGACCCCCACAAGGGGCGCTACCCCTCGACCCCCGCAAGGGGCACTGCCCCTAGACCCTGCTGGGGGCGCTGCCCCCAAACCCCCACAATGGGCATTGCCCTTGGCCCCGCTGGGGGTGCTACCCCCAGACCCCCACGAGGGGCGCTGCCCCTCGACCCCACTAGAGGCACTACGCCTACACCCCCACAAAGGGCACTGCCCCTCAACCCCATTAGGGAAATTTCCCTAATACTTGATATTATGGCTTCTGCATCATCCATGACCTATCTTAGACACATTCGTAGGAAGGATGCAGGCTCCTTTGAGCCATAGACTTCTAGTTATTGTTTTGAAATCTTTTGATATTTCATATTTGTTTGGAACATTTGATGTCATGGATTTCATATTCGATGATTTTTGTATACATTTGAGTCTTTGACTATATATCTAAGTGTGCTATTTCCTTGGGCAACTCAACTACAATATGTGTTTATACTTATATGATCGATGTATACTTGTGTTAGTGACGAGGACCCTGATTGGGTTCACCGGGCAAATGGAGAGGCTGAGGCTATAGCCATGGCAGAGGAGGCTAAAGCATGAGCAAACACATCCACAACTAATGTTGGTGAGGGTGGCATGGAGTCACAAGCAGAGACTATGGTTGTAGTTGCTACATCATCTAGGACCCACCTTAGATGCCTTCGTAGGAAGGATGCAAACTCCTTTGAGCCATAGACTTGTAGTTATTGTTTTGATATTTCATATTTGTTTGGAACATTTAATGTCATGGATTTCATATTCCATGAGTTTTGTATACATTTGACTAATTTTATATATCTAAGTATGCTATTTCCTTCAACAGCGCAACTACAATTTGTGTATTTTATACTTATGTGATCGTTGTATACTTGTGCATGTGATCAAATTTGCTTTTATTTGTGTTGTATTCAATAAAGGGTGCTTGAAACAAGTTTTAAATCCTTAAAAATCTCTAAATTTCTAGGGTTTTTTCAACTTTTTTTCATTTTGCCAAGTCTGCGCCGAGTCTGAGTCCCGAGTTGCCGAGTCGAGTCACCCTAGCCAAGTCCGAGTCTCGTAACTATGGTTTAAATATGTCAAAAATAGGCAAACCATAAAATCATTGGTTGGTAATCCATACTCCAAACAAAATTCAAATAATTAGAAAAACCTATCTGAACTTAGAAGTTAATATGAAGAATTCTCTATGTCTATCTGAACTTAGAAGCTAATATGAAAAATTCTCTATATCTATCAACTAGTGCTTAATGAAATTAGATTTACATGTAGATAAATTTGTTCAAACTCGTTGATAAATAATTCATACTGCAAACAAAATTCAAAATGACAAAACAAAAACCTCTTGAAATTGAAGCAAACAAGATATAAAGAACTGTCCATATCTATTGACTTTGTCTTGCCCTCTTCTGCAAACGCATACATTCAAACTAAAATGCAAAAATGCATTGGTTAATGATCCATGCTGCAAAAAAAATTTAAACTACAGAGAAAAAAACCCACTATAAATAAATTTTCTTTCAAAACTGCACACAAGAGTAATTAAGAAAAAATGGACTAATAATTCCATTGTAAAAAAGGGTAATGATCATTCTTGAAAACAAATTTCAAAATGCACAGAAAACCCAGCTGGAATTGAAGCCTGATATGAATGAATTCTTTATATTTGTTGGCATTATCATATGAAGAGCACTTAACGAAATTAGACTGAAAAAAACCGATGCATAAATAAGTGACTCGTAAATTCACTGGTTAATCATATTAAAAAAATTAAACTAGACACCCAAGGAAAACTTGCACAACGACTGTCTTGAGAATATAGATGGAAAATGCAGGATGACTAGCTTGAGAAATTTCCATCCATAACTACTTTAACACATACAGTATTTCAAAATCACCCAAAGAAAATTACAGAGCAAAGAACAATGGAAAAAAGAAAATTACTAGATTGCGAATACAAAGGAAAGGAAAAATGCATAACTATTTTAACACATACCAATTAAAGACACCTTGTAGTTCAATATCACCATGAATGGCTTGAGAAATTCCTATGAATAATTGATCAATTGCAGACACCTTGTATTTCAAAATCACCCAAAGAAAAAATGCCCAATGACCAGTCTTGATTGGCTTGAATGAATTCTTGCAGTTAATCTGTTTAAATCAACTTGTACAGTCGGCAAAGTTATTGTTAATGTCAATTTTTAGGTTCAAAAAATTGATACAATTTTTATTTCCAAAATTTTTAGTTTTCTGTGTGTATTTTATACGATTCCCTTGAAAATTCAAATGTGTATGTCAAGGTAATTCAAATATAATGAGTTTTCAAAAATTGGATGAAGAATGTCAAATATTTCATTTAAAGTTAATTGAATTTAGTAGATAAGTAGAAGTGGGTTTAATCCTACTGTTATTGTGCTAAGTGCAAAAATTTGATGTTCAAGACAACTGAGCAATCCTACAACTATAAGCTAAGGGTATATAACTAGAAAAAATGTCATCAAAGCCATTTTAAAATTGAGAGACAAGTCAAAGATTGATATCCCTAAGTTTATAGATGGGATTGCAATTAGAATATTATTTTATATATGAAAAAATAGATGACCTAAAGAAAGTAAAGTTGGCATGCACCAAACTAAAGGGGTCCATGTCCATCAAGTGGGATCAAGTGCAATTTAAAAAACTTAGGATGAGAAATTGAAAGATAAAGACTTGAAACACAAATTCAAAGTTAAAAGAATAAACTTTTGCATGTTGATTATACATTAAGTTTGTTTAAGAAGCAAAGCATGAGTTTGAAAGTATAATTTGATCATAAAGGCATGTCAAATACAAATAGTAGGATTAATCCTACTATTAGTAAGTTGAGTTGTTGTAAGATTTCAATGAGAGAGAAGTCATTGGGTGTTATCTACATGAAAAAGGAGTGTGAGATTAGACAAATGAGGAATAAATATTAGAAGAGTATGTCAAGCACTAAATGTTGTTGATTTTGAAGAGATGGTGATAGTTATGCAAGTGTGGTTTGATGCTATAAAGATGATATAAAGAAGAAGAGTTCAAATAACATGCATCCCTCTAATCAAATCACATATAATTAGAAAGATTTTGAATTGAAAGGAAAATATAAAGGTTGAGAATAAGGTGATTTAAAAGTAATTTATGTGAAATTTCTCCTAGTAATCAATGTTCAGTTTTGTTTAGGAAGTTGCAACCTTGAAGCAAAAGCATGCAAGTGAAAGATTTTACTTAGGAATTCTATAAGCATAAGGGAAGGTCACATAGACAAAGATGAAGAAATTTATAGCTACATAAACTGTAAACACGTCTACTAATAACATACATAAGATAACCTAGAAAAACAATTGCAATCAAAAGACAAACCTAAAACTATCCTAATCAACAAATACTTTTGTATTTTTTATATTTCTTCAAAACAATACAAGTTGAAGTTGATAGACAAGGACAAGGCGACGTTTGCGTGGGGTGAAGGTCTTGAAGGGTTCAATCCCTACATGTGCTTGGGTGGGGGAGGTTGATCCCTCCCCCTCAAAGTTTTGTCCAACTATAAGTGGCATGTTACCATCTTATTTATCTGCATTTAGTGCCCTTTCATGTGCCATATGGTTGTCATGGTTTCTAGTGTTTCTTTTCCTGTTTTTCCAATGGTTATGTTTTCCTAGTCTTTTCGTTGCATTTGGGGTTTTGTTGTATAGTGGCTTCTCGACTCGCCTAAGATTCAATGTTTGGGGATACGAACCCCCCAAACATTCTGGCAAGTGAAGGGGTAAAAGATGACCCCCTCAAATCCATGCCAAATCCTTGAAGGATGCAATGATTGTGAATTTTGCTGTTATTCTAAATAGCGCTAATTTTTTGGTTGAGGCCACTAAGCATGGTAACAGAAACTCAAGCAATGGGGAACTACAAGGTAATTGCTCCTCTGGTGACCTTTCAATCTACACTAATCCTAAAATGAAAAAAGTGATTAAATCTAAAAGAACAAGAATTAAAGATGTGGCTATTTTCTTTGTGATGGTGGACATAAATAAGGTTCTTGCCAGAAAGTTTATGGATGACTAGTTTTCAAGTGTATGGGCTAACAAATTTGGTGTGCAAATAAACTTATGTACATTACATCAACGTGGCTTATTTATTATCTTTTTTAAAGAGCATGACATGTAACTCAAGGTACTCTTTTAACCATACTGGAACATGGCGGGGTTTGCCTTCCGGGCCGTGGCTTGGGCTCCTGAGGCAATCTCTAATGAAATTCTTCCCCTTTCTTGTCCCCGTTGGGTGGTGTTAAAAAACCTCCCACTGAAATTCTAGAAGATTATTCCCCAGATTTTGGCTTCAATTGGTAGGGTTCTACGAGTGGATGAATTGAAAGCCTCCCATTCACACATGGATGCCCGTGCCCTTGTCTCTTTAACCCCTGGGGTGGAAATTCTAGGTAGAAATATTATTAATGAGGATCTAAATCAAATATTTTTCCCTCTAGAAATATTGAGGGGGATTAATACATATTTTTTGTGCAAGAAAGAGGGGAATATTAGGAAAAACTACCCCATCATTCGTAAAAATATTAATAAAAGGAATCTTGTTCCTAATTCGATTGTTAATCTAAAAGCTAAACCTAATGTGGATAATGCAAACCCTAGTTCAGAGAAACTTACTCCCCATCCTATGCCTAAACCGACATATGATTCGGAAGAAGTTCATTTCCAGGTTCCTAACAAATCTGTTAATCATAATAATGTTGCTAATATTCATTCTGAGAAAGATGGTTCTCACAATAGGGCGTGCATTCAGTCTAAGGGTATTAGGTCTCCCTCTCCCAAAGGCCAAATTAGAATGATGTGTGAAGGTTCTTTGGAGGCATCGAGGCTATCATCCCCTCCTAGTAAACGAATTGATGTTTGAAACTCCTTTGAGGTTCTCGTTGATGGTAAGGAACTGGAAAGGCACAAGTTGATACCTTGGTGTCCTCAAAGCCCCTCCCTGCCATGACCCTCATGGGGGATGGGCTACTTCTCAAAAACCTTAATGCCCAACAGTTAGCTATGAAAAAAATAAGAAGAATTGAGGAAGGTTTTTTAAACAAATCTATGGCTAAGTGCAACTCCTCCCATGATGTGGAGGACTATAAGTCGAAAAGAGGAGTCTACACTCCTAGCTTGGATAATCTAAGTCAGAATAAGCCCACGATAGGCAATGATAGGTTGGTCAGGGAAAAATATGGGTCCATCACTAGAGGAGGACTCTAGCTCCATACTTGTTAGCGACCAGCTTAAAGTTGGAGACAACTCTAGTACATAGTGTAAGATCACTGTTCTAATGGGACCCGTAGCCTTGGTGGGCAAGGGTGATGTGGTTTTTGGATACCCCCAGCTAGGGGATGAACCCAAGATTTCCCTCCAAAAATATACCGTACCTACCCCCATGAAAAACTATGGGGTTGATGCTGACCTGTTGATGGGTGTTTTATGACCGCACCAACACAAAATAAAGTTTCCAACGATTACTCTATTGTCTCTTGATCAAAATATCCTACATGCTAAGATTGCGAGAAAGATCATGCATTCAACTCCAAGGTTCCTTCATGCAGTGGACGTAGTCTCAGTTGGCTCGATGTGATTTGTTGGTATTTCAAGGGGACTTACGTAATTGTTCAACCGGCAATCAAAGAGAAAGGGCGTTTTCACAAGCTTTGAAAGATATGTCAATGAAGCACAAGTTTCTTAAACTAACTAGAAAGTACTGAACTTGAATGGCTGCAGGGATTAAAAATAATATGGTATATCCTAGGCGCGGGACGTGGAGGTCAACTCTTGCAAAATTCAACCAAGCTCTGCTTTGCCTCACCTTGGACAGCTTCCACAGAACCGGTGTAATCTTCAAAGGAGTAGCTAGAGATATTCAAATCATGATTCAACATGAGGATACCATCACGACGACACATACCAACATATAAATCGTAATTGAAGTTAGGTCAACAATATTCTAGTTGACAACGCAGGGCGAACCCACCATCAGTGAGCCTGCTAGTGGTATGGATTAGCGAAGCTTGCTCAAATTAAACACCACATTCTACAACTACCATCTCCTTACATGAAATAAAGTTTGTTTTACTCTAAGTTCTACTTTAAGATTCTACATGAAATAGAAGGACGAAGAAATCTTGCTAGCTACCCATAATAAAAGATGAAACCACAAGCAATGATAACTCTTTTTATTATAGGAGTGTTCACAACAACTTCTTACAAAGCATTCAATTTGAAAACTTTCCTTCCTCTTAAATCTATGCTATGTTATCAATCTATCAATCTATGTTATGTTATCTCTCTATGCTCCTCTATTCTTCTAATGATCTAATAATGTACAAATGAGGGGGGATGCCCCTTTTATAGATGGCCAAATCCAATGGACGACTCAAATTCAATTACAATGAGGGGCCCAAATCGAGCCACATATGCCCTAATCAAGATTCTTCCCTAAAAACTGCCACAAAGAGGAGTGGGGTAATAAATGAGCAAAAGATTCTACACTCTCTCCCGAAATCATAATGAGCAATTAATGCCCACTGTCATCCTCTAGAAGGTCATCATCCAACAAGGCGTTTCCATTCTCCTCTTTGGCTGCAAATTCAACGAACCTGGCTAACATCGCCTCAACCTCCTAAACTGAAATAGGTGGAATATTGTTGAGTTGGAATTCAAGCACCGTGACTGTCTGCCCATGCTGAGTACAAGATTTTCTCCAAGCGACCAAGGCATCCTGAGTGCTCTGAATAATGTTGGAGAAGGTTGAAACATTCTCAAAATCATCCTGAACAAATGACCTTACCTCTAAAAAGGAAGGCCCCATTCTATTCTTTAGGCCATCTGCAGTCATCTCCCCTAGAGTCAGTCTTCAGGCAAATATAGATTTGAGTGTGTTCAAAACTCCTTATAGAATATTTACCATAGCTTTTCTAACTCTAGCCGAATTTGCCTATGCTGCATCGAAGAAACCTCAGCCCGTGACCACTGAAGAATACCAACTGGTGAAGTCATATTTGTCACCTTCCTGTATCACACCTGCCTCCACCAGAGTCTACGAGGCAATATGTATCAAATCCTCCAAACGAAGAACAGTCTTAGTCTGATAGATATGTGTCTCGCCCCAAGCCTGATCAACAGTGTCCAGGCGTGCCAGAATGCTGGAGGCCTATTGATAAGCCTGAACAAGGTCCTCCATGAACTTCTCTGTCTCAGAGCGAACACCGCCAACCCACTTATCTGCCTCCTGAGCCATCTTCCTCAAATCCTCCAGGCCACTAACTGATTCTCTCGGGAGTTCCATTGGAAGGTCAACCGTTGGGTTCTCCTGCCCACATGGAGGAGCTAAGTATTACACGTAACCAACTAATGTCCTATGATCCCTCTTCAATCGTTTGTACTTTCCTTCATTTTGGAGCAACCTATCCTTGAGTGCCTGATAGGAATTGTCACACTCTTCAATTATCTGAGCCCCTGTAGGGCGGCCTAACTCCATAGTGGTGATCACATAATTTTCTGGAACAACATCATCTCGATCACACTCAATCCTAGGAACGGCTACATGCAGTGTGCGAGAACCATCCTCATCTATAGAAATCTTTAAGAATTTTTTGGCCTTCTTCTTCTCTGGCAGTGCACTAATTCTGCTAAGGAGCTCTTCCATCTCAATTGTTGGGTTAGTCTCCTCAATAAGATCTCTTCTCATCCTTTCCCCTAGCCAATCAGGCACTGCCTGGTGCGGGTCGCAAATAATAAGTGGCTGCTCTACTTGTGAAACTAAAGATCTAGGATCTGCAGGAGTGAACCTGCTAAAAAATAGTAAGTGTCTGAAAAGTGATCAACCAACTATCGGATGTGTTTGCATGTGATACTGCCCGAGAGATCTCAAAAAACCCAGAAAATTGGTCTACATGTGGGTACTATTGTGACCTTTTCACACATCACCCCATTCCAAATGGGGACCCCCTAATTTTTGCTCCGTTCCTCATCTTTTGGTGTTGGTTTTGTCTCTCTCTCTCGTTGTCTCTCTTTCTGCTGTCTGTCTTTCTGGGGTGTGCCCGCCTTTGAGCTTAAACGTGAGATTTTGGCTAAGTCTATAGAATTAGGGTTTTGAATTTTCTAATCAATTTGAGGTCAAATGAAGTGAATAAATTGAAATCTGAGCTTCACGTTGCAGTCAGTATGCCTCCAGCAGGTTCCCAGCTAAATTTCATCAAATTTTGACTACTTACTATTTTTAGTAAGTGTTCAATTCAGGGCGTTTTCAAAGCACTATTGAAGTTCTCTCAATCACACTGCATCCGGAACATGTCAGGCTGCTCGTCTACAAGTTTTGAGCCAAAACGGACAACTGTCTATTTTTAGTAAGTTCAGCTTCTAGAGCGGATTTTAGGGTTTATATGCAGAATTCTTCAATGCATGTCTGGAGATTCTTTCTGGGTTTTCTGAAACCTACGCAATGGTATAACATGCAAAATGAGCTGAGAACTTTCAGAATTCAGCCTTCAGAGGCTATTTTTAGGGTTCGCATGTTGAGATTTTCCTTGCATGTCCGCATTTTCCTTGTGGGTTTTTCGAGACCTCCGCAACGTGTAACATGCAAACCAGGATCAGAACTTTTTCAGGAGCCGTCTTCGGAGGCTATTTTTAGGGTTTGCATGTCAGGGTTTTCTTTGCATGTCTGATGATTCTTTATGGGTTTTTCAAGAGCTACGCAGTGGTGTGACATGCAAAGCGAGATGATCACTTCTTCAGCAACTTACTATTTTTAGCAAATCCACTCTGGCAGCCCCCTCCCAGCACTTCAGAATCACAAAATGATCGGCGTGCAACAGAAATGAGATCAAACGAAGGTCATTTGATATACATGCAAGTCAAATTAGGGTTTCCAGCTTCGAGACCCAAAATGAGGGGTAAAATGTCATAATTTTCGAAAACCGGTGTATCCCACTGCGATCAGCATCTTTCAAGCTATCCACTAGTAAAATTTGAAGGCAATCGGAGCACTTACTATTTATAGTAAGGCATTCCAGAAACTGGCTAAAAATAGTAAATCAGCAGCAGGCGCCAGTGTGAATGGGCAAGTCACCCGATGAGGAGCACGCCATTCGAATTTCAAGTCAAACGGAGTTGTGGAGGTCTCAAAAAGAGGCAATTGCTATAAATAGTAAACCGCCTTCAGAAATGTGCTATTTTTAGCAGGTTAGCTCGAGATGGCAATGTGAACAGGCTAAGTAGGTCATGAGGATCCTGTGCTTAAAATCGCGTATCAATCCGAGCTTCAGAAGTGTGAAAATTAAGGGACTTACTATAAATAGCAGGGCGTGGAGAAATTAGCAGAAGGAAAGAAAAATGGCTAAGTCTGAACAAAATCCTGCTCCACCCTGGAAATGCGCCCTCATCAAGTTGCCAGCTAAAAAAGTATCTAAGGCATTGAATTTATCCTGCAGGTACCCTCATATGCACCCAAGGAAGGATGAAGGTGTTAAATATTTCTAAGTCAAGGTTTCATCCACCTCCACCTTGAAAATGCACCCACTTCAAGAAGGTGATTGAAAAGTTTCTAAGTAGTGAATGTGATGTCCCGATGCGGGCCCCCCTATCGGAAGGTGACGTAGGTGCCGTTCACTACCAGTCCGGGCTTTTGGTGCAACGGTAACTAACAAGTTAGTTACCGTTGCACCAAAGCCCTGGTAGTGAACGGCACTTCTTAGCGTTAAGGGGGCATCCCCAGGATAGGTACTCCCGCCGAAGACCCCGGACACGTGGCTGGGCAAACCGCTCGGACAGACCTACGTCACCTTCCGATAGGGGCCCGCATCGGGACATCACAGTGAAGTTCATCCTCCTACATGGGTTAAATGCGCCCTCACCTCAACTAGAAAAAGACAAAATTCTATATCCACCTCCATACCTCAAATGCGCCCATGCTTGAAGAGGAGTCAAAGAGGTCAAAGACGTTGAGAGGTTAATCCTTCACCACATAAGAAATGCGCCCATCCTCCTCCATACCTCAAATGCGCCCATGCAAGAAGAAGGGTCAAGGCAAGTCAAAGGCGTTGAAGGCAAGTGAACATAAGGCTGAGAAAAGACAAAAGGCATCGTTAAGTCCTCCTTGACCCCTTGAATGCGCCATGCAAGATGAGGACAAGTAAAAGATTCCCAGGCATTGTGCATGCAATAAGAAATATTCCAAGGCGTTGAAGTTAAGTCTTCCTCACATGCAAAATGCGCCCAAGTAGTGACGGGATTTAAAGGCGTGTAAATTTAAAGCTCAAGGCATTGGATGCGCCCTAAGCTGGAAGAGTAAGTTTTAAAAAAAATCTAAATTTGGGAAATTTGAAGTATGACCCTTTATATGACGCCTTGACTTGGATAATACTCTAAGTGATTAAAATTTGAGGCTGGAGGGAGAAGTGTTGAAGGATATTTTAAGGCTTTGGAGACTCTTCTAAAATTTTGAAATTTAAAGTGCCACCTTTCAAATGCGCCTAGACTGGGACATGAAATGATAAAATATTTTCTAAGTGTTAATATTTAAATTCCTTCCTTAGAGGAAAATACGCCTGAGCTTGAAGAAGTGATGAAATTTTCTAAGGCATGAACAGAATTGAAATAAATTTGATGAAAACATATTTTTCTAAGGTTTAAAATTCAAAAATTAAATGTACCCCTTCATTGTAGACCCATGAATTCAACACGTTCTGAAGGGAATTTTCTTCTGGGTATTGAAGATCTTCAACAAGGAATGGATTTTAATGTCTTCTACACTTCGCCAAGGCTTTCAAGATGGATATTTTGATTGGCACTTGAATTATGAAATTTTCCTAAGGGAAATTTAAAAATTTTCTAAGGCAAAATGAATAAAATGTGTTTTCGAAGGTAAAATGCCTCAGATGATGAATTTGAAGGGGTTTGACTAGGTGATTTTGATCGAATTCTTCGTGAGTTTATTTTTCCTCAAGCCAGAGATGAATAAAATCAAGTTGTCAGAGCCTCAGCTGGTGACGTGAATTTCTTGAAGAAGACACAGTCGAAGCTAACACTCTCGAAAGATGATTTTAAAGGTGCATATCTTAAATACGCCCTTGAGGAGGATGAAATTTATCTAAGGCATTGAAATATGATGCACATGTGTTATATGTCCCAGCCTACAGATGTTGAAAAATCATGAGGAAAACAAAGTTGGCTAGAGAAAAATGATGAACCCTATCAGATGAAGAGATCACTCAAACCTCAAAGATCAGAGCATGAAAATCAGATGAGTAAGGTAAATTTATATTATGAAGTGTTTTGATGTTCTTCCTTTTGTCTGTTTTGCAGGATGAACGTCGAGGCCAGAGCACGATAACTTGAAGTGATGAAGCACGATGATATTACAACCTTCGAAGGGAGATAAAGTTATGAGTTTCGAGCTCTTCCACGAAATCTCAGTTGCACCCAAAACATGAAAGAAGAAAGTTGCAAGAAATGGCTAAGTGTTGAGGCCTAGTATGTGCCCTACTCAAGTGGCAGAGAAGAAATGTTTAAGTTCAAGACAAGAAAATATTTCAAGTCCAGGATAGAGGAAAAGATGAAGGCCTAGGCGTTGAAGACCGACAACATGACAGATTGAAGAACAAAATAGAGGAATTACTCTCAAGTGTGAGGTCCTTCGATGACCCAAAAGATGTTCTCCAGCGTGCTTTGTACAACTCAAAATGCAAACAAATTTAAAAGTTACAGCCTTCTGAACACAATGCCAAGCTCAAATTTCAATTTGCTTACTTAAATTAACCCCAAACAAGCCTGCAGAATGAAAACCCTAATTTCATAGACTTAGCCAAAATTTCAACATAGGCCCAAAGATGGGCACATCCCCGGAAAGGTAGACGAAACAAAGAGAGACAATCGGAAAACCAAGGCCAAAAGACCCAAATGGAGCAAAAATTAGGGGGTCCCCATTTTGAACGGGGTGATGTGTGAAAAGGTCACAACATCTGGTGACTCCATGGGAAAGTGTTGAAAAACACTTTAAGAATTGAACCTTAGCTAATCTCCCTCAAACCATCATACGGAAAGGATACTTACTCAAAAAGGGAGAAGAATCCGATATTGGGTCAAAACACCTTCATCCAAGACCCTCTGAGTGTACGTATATTCATTCATTCCATCTCTTAAACCATCTTGACCTTCGGAATTGGCCACAGCAAGTTATATAAGTATCTTAACTTCAAAAGCATCTTGGACATTGCCTCACTGCCAGTCAGGCATCCATAGCCCCGACGAGGTTGTCGCTACAATTCCCACTCGAATATTGCTCCACTACTAGCCAAGTATCCATAGCCCCGATGGAGTTATCCGCATATTCCGAAAACCAATATTCAAAGTATAATATTTCTTTCATTTTTCTTTGTCTTTCTTCAGATATTTCTTTTTAGCACATTTTATCTTTTCTTTTCCGTACTGATTTTCCGTCAATTCCACAATTGGCTAGCAGGCAATGAAGCCTCCAATGGGTTTGAGAATTGTAGTGGCGCTGAAGCAAGACGTAAAATTTTGACTTGCCATAACCTTTCCCAAGAAACCAAAATGATTGAGTGGTTGTTAAACAGGTAGGGAATTAGGATCTTTAGACTCATGTGTTAAGACACAATAACGGTTTAACCTCCCGAGTCGAGCTTATTTCGAAACTAGATGATGACAAGAGGAAAACAACCTTAGCTTTCAAAATTTGTACAAACCTATAAAGCCCAGTGGACGAAAACCAAATTGTGTAAGGAAAAACATCATCACCCCCTTCGCAATAGGAAACTCCAAAATCTTTGCCCATTCCAAACCAAAACCACTTGAGCGGACAACTCAAGGGAAGAAACACCAAACCAAAAACCCAAAGGGCGACAAACCAAAGCCAAAACCAAACGGATTTTTGAAAGAGCAACCTAATCTAACTATGCACAAAGTAGGTCCTAGGAAGGAACCTATGCTTGGAAATAATGCTTGAGGAATTGCCCATTGACTGGAAATGGGATATCCTCTCCTGTCAGTGTCCTCAACTTGAATGCATTATCTCCCAGGATCTCGGAAATTTGATATGGACCCAACCATAACTTGTCGAACTTGTCACGATCACCTTTCTTTTTATGGGCCCTATTCCAATGTAAGACCAAATCGGAAATTTGGAAGGCCTTGACCCTAGCCAACTTGTCAAACCGTCTGTTCACAACTCCTTGATGTTTAGCCAAATTCTCCAATGCTTCATCCCTTTTCTCCTCCAAAGGCATCAACTAGGACAACTTGGTTTGAATCCTGTCCTCTCCTTCACTAACTTCTTCACATTCTCTCTCTAAAGGGACTTGTGGAACCACCTTTGGAACTTGTTCCAAGGAAATCTCACACAAGGCACATGTAATTTTTGAATGGAAAGCTTTGTGCATTCTACATGATTTGGGTAACAAGTTTTTGATGGAGGCATTTTATGTCCCTGGCTTTGCACCTTTTAACACAAAATCTCTGAAATTCTCGAACATTCCTTCACTCTCATCATTTTCAATCAACACTTCGGTGGAGGCAGGTGCATCTTCTAAAAGCTTTTCTTCATTCGAACTCTGAAACATGAGGACTTCTTGCTTAACGGGTTTATATGAGCCCAAATCAGTTTCCACAAACAAAATCTCATTGTTCTCACCACACTCTGTGATCATCAACCTGAGTCATGGTGTACTTTCAACTTTTATCTAATTTGGAATCCCTCTCCAAGGTAACCACATGTCAAAGAAGTCAGTTGCAATGTACCCATTTAGCTTTCTGGACCAATCTCTGCTCAATAGCATGCCATAACCATCAAGTATGTCCACAATTGATATGTCAATACAACTCTGAATTCTGGGGTCTGCTACCAGCTGCATATGGATATTATTCAATTCTCCCACAACTGGAACTTCAGTCTTATCTAGCTGAGTCACCTTCTTGGTGGTCTGGAGTGGAATCAAACCCAACCTTTCGCATACCTTCAAAGGCATGACATTACTTGATGCACCAGAATCAATCAAACAGTTATGCAATAGCTTCCCAAAAATTCTGATTGAAACAAGGAATAGGGCTGGTTCATCCTTCCCGTGATAAAACACTACTGGCTTTCTCCTTTCATTTGCCACACTATTCTTTTTCTCATCTTTTTTGCTTGACTGAATTTGATTATCTTGAACAACCTCCTTTGAACTCTATTTCTATTCTGTGGGAGCATCAGGTTTAGCTCTCTCCTCAATCTCTGTCTTTGGGTTCTCGGAAGCATTTGAAAAATTTTGCACCATGCCCACAAAATTTGAAGACTGTTGTTGAGCCTCCCAAGCGTTATAGGGCATCTGAGGCACATCTCGTACCACATTTGTGTTCTATGCAGGACAAGATTGCGTGACAACAGGCGAATTCTTCGGTACATTGGGTCCTTCTTGGGAAGTGCTTCTCATGATGGGAGTTTCATTTAAAGTTCCCAAAAGAGTGTCTCTAACTTTTGGAATCTTCATCAACTCATAGAGGGGAAGACTAACCTTTATCTTCTTGAAATCTTCTAACACATAGGAGCTAAGCTTCTTGATATCTTCCCTAGGAGACTTCTCCTTTTGTTCGCATTCAACTTGGTGAACAGGCTGTTGAGTAGTTTGTTGTCCATTTCTGCCTTCTATTGCATTTTGCTGCCTATACTCTGGAGAATCTCTTGGAAAATTCGGATTATTGCTCGCATTTGGATGTGGGGGAGTTGTAAAATTATTTGGGGGTGTTGACGTAGTTAGAGGCTCCTTCTAGTGATAATTCCTCTGATAAACCTTAGGAGCTCCACCTCCAATTGACTAAAAAGCTTGCACCTCCCTTCTTCCCTCTACCAGGACGTTGTTGTTAAGAGGCAAAAAAATATATCCATCTCTTCTAAGAGGCTCCTCTGGTGATGCATACGTGGAATGAGCCTCCGAAGGCGCTTGAAACTCTGGCGTCCCCACGGGACCATTTGCTGAAGCTGGCAGAAATTTATGATTAGCTGGTGGGGGTGTATAACTTTGAAACTTAGGCGGAAAGTCGAAATCTTCTAAGATCAATGCCTAATCATAACGGGCTGCTAGGACTAACTCATACCCTGTAACTGGAGGATTCTCTGTGGCCTCCGTATTCTTCACTTCTCTTTTAAAAATATCAGTTGCAACTTGGAATTCATGGCATTGAAGCTTAGAGTGTTGATTGGTGTTGTGTAGCCTACACCATCCTGACAAGGCGGCCTCAGACAAGTAGACTCTATCTGCAAGACGTTTCTCAAGAGGCGGGAGATTGTCCAACGGTGAAGGAACACCTCCATTGTTAGGCCCTGTATTCCAGGGTCTCTTCTGAAATCCTTGATTATTGTTTTTATACCCATGACTGTTCTCATGATTGTATCCTTGATGGGTATCTTGATGACTTGGAGGATTATTTTGATATCCTTAGTTAGCACCTTGATGTACTTGATAACTTCTTTGCATAGCTTGAATCTAATTGTTCTGATTTATGAGGTAAGTCACCTCAATCGACAGCCTTTTCACTTGTTCTACTAAGTCTTTCATTTCATCTTTCTCCTCTTGGGTTTTCGTTGGTGGCACTATGTTTTGGAGATAAACAAGCTATGTTGCTTGCATCTGGGACAAAGGCGTTCTAGGGTGGAGAACTAACTGATTTGATGGTGTCGATTTTTGATAAGCTGGCTGAGGAATTGCATTTAGCACTGGAACTTGTTGATTCCATGCCGAGCCAAGTGTTTGCATTTGATTGTTCGCCATAATTAGACCAATATATAGTGAGGGCCCAGTTATATTTTTCCCTAAACTCTAACTTACTTCAATTGCTTTAGCATAAGCTTGATTCATATTGGCCGGAGCGGCGTGAGATTTCACAAACATTGCAGTCAAAGGATACAAGGCCACATAGTAATTATCCCTAGCATCAGCAATAATATAGGGGGTACGTAATCGTGTGAGAGCCTTCTAGAATCTATTGTTGAAAGCGTGAATAGGCTCTCTGTCCTGCCTCCTCACTTCTACAAACTGACAATAAAGCTCTACGAGAGTAATAGGTATACCAAACTTTCCAATGAAGGCTTCCTTCATCTGCTCCCATGACCTTATTGATCCAACTGGTAGGTGAATAAACCAATAGTGAGCTTCCTCTCCCAAGGAATACAAAAATAGCCTACAAGACATGTCCCCATATGCAATCTACCTGTTGCATAAGTGATCTTCAAACATCTTGATGTGGTCCTCAACAATATGGTTTACATCACTGACATGGAACTTGGTGCAGAAATTTTCTGGATTCTTTGGCATGTCATGGTAGTCAGCAAACTCTAGTGGAGACGGGTTGTCGACCAACCAAGTAGCACCATTTGGAGCCGGTTGACCTCCTGGCTGAGCCATAGCTTGAACTAGTCGTCATCGTTGATATACATTAGCTTGGACTGGCTGTTGTTGATGTACAATAGCTTGAATCGGTTGTTCTTGTTGAATAATTACCAAAATAGTAGCTTGAACTGATCTTGGTTGAGCAAACCTTGAAATGCTAGGTGGAGTTCTTAATAAGCTTGAAATTTCTTCTCTGCTTTCTTCGCTTGACTAAACCTCTTTGCTTGATGAAAATTCTTCACTTGACTGAACTACTTTGCTTGATCGAACTTCTTTCTTCTTCCTTACTCTCGTAGGTAGCTCTAACTCCAGAAAATCTTTAGATGAACTAGGTGTAGACCTCAAAATTCTTTTAAGCTTGTCCAGCAAAAACCAACTAATATGATCCAGGATGTAACTGCATCCTCTATTGGCGATGCACAGGAGCGAGTGGTTGTCTCTGATTAAGTAGATTTCTTTCAATAGCAACTTGAATCTGAATAGCCTTTTCTTCTTCTTCTTCCAATACAAAGCTTGTTCGCATATACTCAGCCACACTCCTCTTCAACTTCCACGCAAGATTGTTCAATCCTGAAAGAATATCCTCTTGATCATCATTGAATCCTAAATTTGGCTGCAACACTGGAAATACACCTTTATGCGGTAACATTATCTTGATTCCTGATACTTTTCTCCAATAAAATTCTTTATAATAAAACCCTTTCTACTTCAATATAGATGTCGTGGCCCTCCTTCTAGGGCCAATTCTATTGACGTGCTAGGAGGGTGGTGAAAGAGTCTCTAAGATTGTCCCTACAAATAATAAAATTTGATAGAGCCTGGAGTCCAACTGCTCAGTTGTTCTTGTTCAGCCCTCCTTCGAGCGCCAATTCTGTTGATGGGTGTTTTATGACCGCACCAACACATAATAAAGTTTCCAACGGTTACTCTATCCTCTCTTGATCAAAATATCCTGCATGCTAATATTGCGAGAAAGATCATCCATTCAACTCCAAGGTTCCTTCATGCAGTGGACGTAGTCTCAGTTGGCTCAATGTGATTTGTTGGTATTTCAAGGGGACTTACGTAATTGTTCAACCGACAATCAAAGAGAAAGGGGGTTTTCACAAGCTTTGAAAGATATGTCAATGAAGCACAAGTTTCTTAAACTAACCAGAAAGTACTGAACTTGAATGGCTGCAAGGATTAAAAATAATATGGTCTATCCTAGGTGCGGGACGTGGAGGTCAACTCTTGCAAATTTCAACCAAGCTCCGCTTTCCCTCACCTTGGACAGCTTCCACAAAACCGGTGCAATCTTCAAAGGAGTAGCTAGAGATATTCAGATCACGATTCAACATGAGGATACCATCACGACGATGCATACCAACATATAAACCGTAATTGAAGTTAGGTCCACAATATTCCAGTTGACCACGCAGGGTGAACCCACCATCAGTGAGCCTGCTAGTGGTATGGATTAGCGAAGCTTGCTCAAATTAAACACCACATTCTACAACTACCATCTACTTACATGAAATAAAGTCTATTCTACTCTAAGTTCTACTTTAAGATTCTACGTGAATTAGAAGAACGAAGAAATCTTGCTAGCTACCCACAATAAAAGATGAAACCACAAGCAATGATAACTCTTTTTATTATAGGAGTGTTCACAACAACTTCTTACAAAGCATTCAATTTGAAAACTTTCCTTCCTCTTAAATCTATGCTATGCTATCAATCTACCAATCTATGTTATGCTATCTCTCTATGCTCCTCTATTCTTCTAATGATCTAATAATGTAAAAATGAGGGGGGATGCCCCTTTTATAGATGGCCAAATCCAATGGATGGCTCAGATTCAATTACAATGAAGGGCCCAAATCGAGCCACATATGCCTTAATCAAGATTCTTCAATGAGCAAAACATTCTCCACTCTTGTAATGTCCCCCTCCAGTTGACATCTCTCAGTGCTTAAGATTAGCCTATTATGTGACCCTCGTAGGCTGATAAGGTGGATAGAGGGTTTTGTTGAGGATTGGCTTGGGTTCAGTTGGCAGAATCATTCAATTTGGCTTTCGTTCGGGGTCGTTCGGACATCATTTGCTTGACTTACTATTTTTAGTAAGTGGAGACACTCAGCAGAGCACCCCTGCTATTTTTAGCAATATGGTTTGGTCGTATGCGGATTCAGTCACTTATCATCTGGCTTCAGACGGTTCGTCAATTGGACCTATTTTGAGAGAGATTAATATTTATTTGCTAAAATAAATATTAATTAATTTTAAGCTTATATTATAAAGTTATAATATAATTAATATTATAACTTAAGTGACTTTATGGAAGGGGTCTACCAACATGAAGAAGGGGCCACTTTTCAATTATTATTTATAATTAAAAGTGCATTCAAACTATGGAAAAATTAAAAGAAGAATACAAAGTTTATTTAAATGATGCTTTTTGGGGAAAATCGACCGAACTGAGGAATTATAAGTTTCTTTGAGAGAAACTCATTTGATTATGTTATGAAAATCGACTTTGATCAATTCTTCCTTCAGAGAACGGAGCCAAGGGTTTCAGTTGTCTTTTTGCATTGGAGAACGAGCCATCTTCAGTGTCTGCAGTTCAGAGGCTGTGAGATATCAGCTAATTTATTGCTTATCAGAGAGATAGCTTCATCCAGAAGTTATCATAGAGCTTATTCAGAGGTTATATCTTCAGAGTTTAAATCCAGAAGTTATCAAGACAGAGAGGTATTCTTGGGTGGCTGATTTAGCTTCACATCTGGCATCATTCAAAGGCCGTACGGCTTTCTTCTTGTTGCTGCTGAGCCGTACCATCCATTTGCTGGGCCGTACCATCAAGTACAGGGCCGTACCTTTCTCCTAGGGCCAAATGCCTCACCTTTTGGCATTCTGACTTCATCAAAAGGGACGCCTATTCCTCTGGAGTCTTCTGCGATCTTCTGGCGCAGGTAGAAGTTGATTATTTGATTGGCCGTACCTTTTCTTCTTCATTCTGGATGGCTGCAATCAGCAAATCAGGTTTTTAAATAATGCAATCAGTTTTGCCTTTTTTGTCTGCATGTTAGGGTTTCAATATTGTAATCACTGAGAAAGAATAATGAATCTATTTGCAATCGATTCAGGGCTCTTTATGCTTCAGTTTTTACCTTATTGTATTTATTAAAGATTTTTAGAAGTATTTCTTTCAAAATCGCATTCTTTATTATTGCATGCAAAAACCCAAAACATTCAAAAACACCAAAAAAACAAAAAAAATACATTCAGTTCAGGAACAGTGAGAGCAGGGGTTTCTACAACTCTCTCCCAAAATCATAATGAGCAATTAATGCCCACCGTCATCCTCTAGAAGGTCATCATCCAACAAGGTGTTTCTATTCTCCTTCTCTTTAGCCGCAAATTCAACGAACCTAGCTAACACTGCCTCAACCTCCTGAACTAAAATAGGTGGAATATGGTTAAGCTGGAATTCAAGCACCGTGACTGTCTGCCCATGCCGAGTACAAGATTTTCTCCAAGCGACCAAGGCATCCTGAGTGCTCTAAATAATGCTGGAGAAGGTTGAAACATTCTCAAAATCATCCTGAACAAATGACCTTACCTCCGAAAAGAAAGGCCCCATTCTATTCTTTAGGCCATCTGCAGTCATCTCCCTTGGAGTCGATCTTCTGGCAAATATAGATTTGTCAGAACCCTGGTGGTTCTCAAATTGAAACCCCGATGGATTTTTGTTTGTTTTGCAAGTTTTTCGTTTTTTTGTAATTTTTTGAGGTTTTCAGGCAAATAATGAAAATTGCGATTTTACTGAGAAATACTTAGAAAATTCCAAATAAATTCTAGATCACTGAATAAGCTAAAAACTTGATCACATAAGGTTGGCGTTTCAATGTATTGCACTTCCAGATGATTTACAAAAGCCAGTTTCAATGTATGAAAGAAATACCAATTTATTAAATGAAGAAAAACCTGATTTTCTCCAATGGCGGCTGAAGCAATAATGTTGATGTGAAATAAAAACGGCAAGCATGCAGCTCCAATTTAGAACCTCCAAAAATATCCAGGAACCAAGGCGCCAACCTTGCCAGAGACAGGAGATGAAGAAAACAATGTGAATCCTTCAGAAGAGATGGTACGGCCCTTGCTGGTCTGATACAGTACGGCCCAGCAGCTAGGTTAAATCTGTACGGCCTTGGCCAATGATGACTTCTCCTGAGTAACTGATTAAATACTGATTCCCCCTTTGCCTGTGCGCCAGATGAAGAAAGAATCTGAAGATGCAATGTTAGGTGTTTTACTTGCCAGGAAGAAAGACGTGTTTTACAACTGGTACGGCCTGTCTGCAGCAGCATTAAATGAAGTACGGCCTTTGGAATTTGTGCCCAGACTCTAATAAATGATCTCTGAAAAGATACGCCTTTACTGCCAGATGAAGTTCTCTGTGAATCTCTGCTAAAATAACTCGATAATCTCAAACTGTGATCTCTGGATGAAATCACCAAGTGTCAGCTTCAACTGGTATTTCACAGCCTCAGTCTGCCTGATCTCTGAAGAGTTTTCGTTCTCCAGAAACGATCGTCTGCCAGAAACCCTAAGGTTTGCAAACTCCAATGCTCAGAGCGAAAGACAAATTAGAATAACATTTTCATAATGGTTCGATTTGTCCTTTCTGAAAATATATACTGCCCCTTTGAGAAATTCGACCCAAGCTCTTTTAATTAATCATTTAAATAAAATTCATTTATTTCACCTTTGATACTTAGGAGAAATATCAAATAATTAAATGGCGCCTCAATTTAATGAATAATAAATATTCACTAAGTCAAAAATTAATACTTTATTATAAAGTATAATAAATACTTTATAACTGGCCAATTTAATTAAATAATTAAATATTTCAATAAAGTGACTTTAATATAAAGTCAAATTATTAAATATTTAATAAATCATTAATTGCTCCTTATTTCTCCGTCTGATCAACAAACTGCTGAACTGGGTCGATTCGAGCTGGATAGTTGAACCAGGTGCCCTGCCCGAAATAGCAGCTTCCACCTGACCTAACTTTCTAAAAATAGAAAGTTCCTGAAAATGCTCTCTGGAAGATTCTGCGAAGGCCCAACCTGACTGCAAAACTGGAGCTATCAAACACTGAGCAACTGCTCCAGATGATCCTCTGCACACTCCTGTCAGCCTACGAGGATCGAAATGATAGGCTAACCTCCTCGACAAACAGTGTCAGCTAAAACGGGGACATGACAGTCCGCCCTCCCTGAAATTGCTTGTCCTCAAGCAATCTCTGCAAATACAGCTGCACTGCACCACCTGGATCCCAAGGATAGTACCGGACAATGTTCCTGTTGGCCACAACTGACTCCTGTAACTCCCACAACTGATCAGCAAGAAGGAAATACCATTCCCTATTAACCCCAGTGCGGTCCGGCATAGGATCAAGACTCTCAGAAGGAGGCAAGTCAAACGACAAGCAACACTTACCCCCTAAAACTGCACGAAATATACTATCATCCAACATATCAAGTACGTGCATGCTAGAACTGTGCACCTGAAACAAATTGTGTACATGCGGATCAATCATGAAGCTATATGCACTCTGCACCATATACACACTATGATACTCCTCCGTGAGCTGAGTCTGAAATCCCAGTGCACTAGTAGGATCCCAAACGCTATCATCACTCTGCTCAAGACCAGGATCAGGTGAGTTACTCATATCAAACTCAAAGAGCGGGTTGTCGTATGAAGATATAACATATGTCTCAAACAATGGATTGGTCACAAACGGAACCAAACCACTAGGCTGATCCCAAACGACTGCCTCGGAACCCCCGGGGTACTGAGCATAACCATGCCTGGTCTGCACAAAATCCTCCTCGCTCTCCCCACTAACGAGAGAGATAGAACGAAGGCTGCCATCTGTAATTCCCCTCAACACATATTTCTTGCCCTGTACTTCAAATCTCATCTCCATTTTTGGCAAGTTGAGGGTGAACACACTGATGTCCTGAAGCCATCTCATACCCAACACTAAATCCATTCCCCCCAGGTTGACCACATAGAAGTCTGCCTGCAACTCATAATCATTTAGCATGAGAGTGAGATTACAAATCCGTCGAGTGCAATTGAGTGTATATCCATCTGCCACCCGAACTCTGAATCCATCGAAATCCTCTATCTGGAGTCTACATCTGTTGACGAAGCTCTCATCGATGAAATTGTGTGTGGCCCCAGTGTCGAGCATAGCAATACATCGCTGTCCTTCCACTAATCCCCTAAACCTGAATGAGTCATCCCGTACACTAGCAGATAACACCAACGGGGATAAGTTGGCATCGGGCCCAAACTCCATAGAGGCATTCCCGGCCTCTGCATGTTCTAAAACAACCTACTGGTCTGAATCATCAGACTCGTCATCATCATAGTAAACCCACATGGCGCGGTTGGCTCTTCCCTTCGGTCTCAAAGGACAATCGTGCTCCTTGCTGTAGGGTGCTTTGCACCAATAGCAAAGTTGTTTCTTCCTGCATTCCTCCCGAGTTGCATCATCAATTCTTGCAACTGGTTTCCTTTTAGGCTCTGCAACTGGTGTATGACTCTCCTCAATAGGCAAGTTATTTGTTTTGGGCGGAAATTGTTTCTTCGGAGCAGCAAGCTCCATACTCCTTGCCTTACGCATCGCCTCCTGAAGTGTAGTAGGATCAAACGCCTTGACCCAACCTCTCATGGGTTCTGTCAAACCCTCAACAAATAATATAATGAGTCTCCGCTCTGAAATGCCAGTCACCATAACTGCAACTCTCTGAAACTCACCTATGTATGCATCCAACTGCCTGTCTGCTGAGCTGAGTCTGTCTGAGGAGCCAACTCTCTGAAATATAATTCTGGATCCTTCTTGTCAAATCTCTCTATCAGTCTGCTAGTGAACTCCTGATAGGTATTAACCGCATGATGGCCTAACGTATACATGCCATGGTGCCACCAATCATGCGCTACTCCGTCCAGATGTAAAGTGGCAAATTTAATTGCCTCGTCCTCCTGCATAGGCCTAAGTGACAAGTAATTGTCCAATTTCTGGACCCAAGACCTCGCTGATGTCTTTTCTGATCCATCAAAATATGGCAATGTAATTTTGCTCACAGCATACTGTAAATCCCTGTTCACCTGTGGCTGCTGCTGCTAATGCTGAGGGGGTCTACGGTCGAATCTACCTCCTCCTCTGGGTTTATAGACATCTATAAACTCGTGAAATGTCAGTGCCTGCCGGATCTCAGGCGCTAGTGACATGTACTCACCATGAAATCTCGTCAAGTCTGCCACTGACATGCCATTCTGTGGCTGGAACTCCTGATGATGCACCTGATGCTCTGCCCCTGGAGTCTGTGGTGGAGTCTCCCTGGGTAAGAAGGTAGGCTGGCCTGGCCTACGCTCCTGATAGATCGGTGACGGCTGTCTCGGTGCTGATGCCAATGGCTGATCCACTGGTGTGGTCCCGCTCATCTGTCCAATCTGTATCAAGTGTGGCTGTGTGGGCGTACACTGTCTAATAGTACCCATCAACTGAGACATCATATCCATCATATTGTCGTGTCTCCGTCTAAACTCCTCATCGGTGATATCACCCTCTGCATGTGCCTTCCCTGGATCTCTACGTGCCTCTGTAGGAATCTCACGATCTGCCATTAGGGTTGCAACACTATTTTCACTACTGTTAGAACTGGATCTGTGAATCCCAAGTACCCCTGACACTGTCTGACCCTCAGGAATAGGTGGACCTGTCCAATCCTCGTCTTTGCCTGTTCCTACGCCTCTCATATACTGAATAGGATCTCGGCTCATGAAAAGGCAAGCAAAAAGCACTCTGAAAACTGAAAAGCACTAAAAAAGCACAGGATGGCAGGAGATCTGTGCTCTGATACCACTGTCCGAACCCTGGTGGTTCTCAAATTGAAACCCCGATGGATTTTTGTTTGTTTTGCAAGTTTTTCGTTTTTTGTAATTTTTTGAGGTTTTCAGGCAAATAATGAAAATTGCGATTTTACTGAGAAATACTTAGAAAATTCCAAATAAATTCTAGATCACTGAATAAGCTAAAAACTTGATCACATAAGGTTGGCGTTTCAATGTATTGCACTTCCAGATGATTTACAAAAGCCAGTTTCAATGTATGAAAGAAATACCAATTTATTAAATGAAGAAAAACCTGATTTTCTCCAATGGCGGCTGAAGCAATAATGTTGATGTGAAATAAAAACGGCAAGCATGCAGCTCCAATTTAGAACCTCCAAAAATATCCAGGAACCAAGGCGCCAACCTTGCCAGAGACAGGAGATGAAGAAAACAATGTGAATCCTTCAGAAGAGATGGTACGGCCCTTGCTGGTCTGATACAGTACGGCCCAGCAGCTAGGTTAAATCTGTACGGCCTTGGCCAATGATGACTTCTCCTGAGTAACTGATTAAATACTGATTCCCCCTTTGCCTGTGCGCCAGATGAAGAAAGAATCTGAAGATGCAATGTTAGGTGTTTTACTTGCCAGGAAGAAAGACGTGTTTTACAACTGGTACGGCCTGTCTGCAGCAGCATTAAATGAAGTACGGCCTTTGGAATTTGTGCCCAGACTCTAATAAATGATCTCTGAAAAGATACGCCTTTACTGCCAGATGAAGTTCTCTGTGAATCTCTGCTAAAATAACTCGATAATCTCAAACTGTGATCTCTGGATGAAATCACCAAGTGTCAGCTTCAACTGGTATTTCACAGCCTCAGTCTGCCTGATCTCTGAAGAGTTTTCGTTCTCCAGAAACGATCGTCTGCCAGAAACCCTAAGGTTTGCAAACTCCAATGCTCAGAGCGAAAGACAAATTAGAATAACATTTTCATAATGGTTCGATTTGTCCTTTCTGAAAATATATACTGCCCCTTTGAGAAATTCGACCCAAGCTCTTTTAATTAATCATTTAAATAAAATTCATTTATTTCACCTTTGATACTTAGGAGAAATATCAAATAATTAAATGGCGCCTCAATTTAATGAATAATAAATATTCACTAAGTCAAAAATTAATACTTTATTATAAAGTATAATAAATACTTTATAACTGGCCAATTTAATTAAATAATTAAATATTTCAATAAAGTGACTTTAATATAAAGTCAATTTATTAAATATTTATTAAATCATTAATTGCTCCTTATTTCTCCGTCTGATCAACAAACTGCTGAACTGGGTCGATTCTGAGCTGGTTAGTTGAACCAGGTGCCCTGCCCGAAATAGCAGCTTCCGCCTGACCTAACTTTCTAAAAATAGAAAGTTCCTGAAAATGCTCTCTGGAAGAATCTGCGAAGGCCCAACCTGACACAACTGCAAAACTGGAGCTATCAAACACTGAGCAACTGCTCCAGATGATCCTCTGCACACTCCTGTCAGCCTACGAGGATCGAAATGATAGGCTAACCTCCTCGACAAATAGTGTCAGCTAAAACGGGGACATGACAAGATTCGAGTTTTTCAGGACTCTTTCTAGAATATTTACCATAGGTTTTCTAACTCTAGCCGAATCTGCCTATGCTGCATCGAAGAAACCTTGGCCTATGACCACTAAAGAATACCAACTAGTGAAGTCATATCTATCACCTTCCTGTATCACACCTGCCTCCACCAGAGTCTGTGAGGGCATATGTATCAAATCCTCCAAACGAAGAACAATCTTAGTCTGATAGATATGTGTCTCACCCTAGGCCTGATCAACAATGTCCATGCGTTCCAAAATGTTGGAGGCCTGCTAATAAGCCTGAACAAGGTCCTCCATGAACTTCTTTGTCTCAGAGCAAACACTGCCAACCCACTTATCTGCCTCCTGAGCCATCTTCCTCAAATCCTCCAGGCCCCTAACTGATTCTCTCGGGAGTTCCGCTGGAAGGTCAACCGTTGGGTTCTCCTGCCCACATGGATGAGCTAAGTGTTGCACGTAACCAACTAATGTCCTATGCTCCCTCTTCAATCGTTTGTACTTTCCTTCAGTTTGGAGCAACCTGTCCTTGAGTGCCTGATAGGAGTTGTCACACTCTTCAATTATCTGAGCCCCTGTAGGGCGGCCTAACTCCATAGTGGTGATCACATAATTTTCTGGAACAACATCATCTCGATCACACTAAATCCTGGGAATGGCTACATGCAGTGTGCGAGAACCGTCCTAATCTGTAGAAATCTTTGAGAATTTTTTGGCCTTCTTCTTCTCTAGCAGTGCACTGATTCTACTAAGGAGCTCTTCCATCTCAATCGTTGGGTCAATCTCCTCAATAGGATCTCTTCTCATCCTTTCCCTTAGCCAATCAAGCACTGCCTTCTCTGCTCGTGAAACTGAAGATCTGGGATCTGCTATAGTGAACCTGCTAAAAATAGTAAGTGCCTGAAAAGTGATCAACCAACTGTCGGATGTGTTTGCATGTCATACTGCCCGAGAGATCTCAAAAAACCAAGAAAAACCTACAAAACTGGTTTGCATGTAGGTACCTGCTAAAAACAGTAAGTCATCAACCTGACTTGCATGTTATATCATCGCGAAGCTCTCGAAAAACCCATAAAGTTTATCTTGACATGCACTGAAAAATCATACATGCAAACCCTAAAAATGGCCCCCAAAGCCAGAACTGCTAGAAATAGAAAGTTGTCAGATTTTGCTCAAATTTTGCAGACAAGTACTTTGAAGGGTCCTAAACGTGGTGTAGCAATCAGAATTTTAAAAACCCTAGTAGAAAGGCCTCAAATTGAGTACTTACTAAAAATAGTAAGTTGTTAGAATTCGGTGAAAATTTAATGGGAACCTTCCTAAAGCCTTCTGAACGCAATGCCAAGCTCAAATTTCAATTCGCTTACTTAAATTAACCTAAAACAACCCTAAAGAATGAAAACCCTAATTTCACAGACTTGGCCAAAATTTCAACAAAGGCCCAAAGATAGGCACATCCCTGGAAAGGTAGACGGAACAAAGAGAGAGTCAGAAAACCAAGGCCAAAAGACCCGAATGGAGCAAAAACTAGGGGGTCCCCATTTTGAATGGGGTGATGTGTGAGAAGGTCACAACATGACCAAAGTGAGTTGGGTGCAAATAAGGATACCTCGACTATCAGCAATAGCCTAATCCAAGCATCTCATGTTGATATTGACAATTCTTTGTATAATTCGAAAGATAATATGATAGATAAAGAAAACCTTAATGATAATAAAAAGAATGAAAAGAAGGGGGTAACTAATAAAGAGAAGGAAAAAAAAGAAATGAAACCTAAAAGCCAGACAAATTCTATCGATGGGCCTGCTGTGAGCATAGATTGTTCTGAGAGTGAGAATATCACTGAATCGATGCTTGAGCCTACTCCCAAACCTCGGGTAGGCCTTGGTAGGCCAAGGAAGTATAGAAAATCCCTTTCTGTTGGTAGGGAAGGTTTCCAGCTTGCCAAAAATAAGAGGAAAAAGACAAGTGTGGTCCTTCAATGCCTTCATTAAAAAGAGTAGAAAATGAGGAAAAGCTACCAAAATGTTTTGATCAGTTCAAGAATGAACAAGAGGTGTCTCCTATGAATGTTGAAAATGAATCTTAATGTTATCTCTTGGAATGTCAAAGGACTCGAGCCCCCTAACAAGAAGTATGTGGTTAGGAGGTTCCTGAATCTTGAGAGGCAAAGTGTAACATCTACAACTTACACCTAACGGTTTAACAGTTTAATATGTCATCTTCAGCTGAAAGAGCAACTGATTAACTTCCATTCTAGGGTTTTAATGAAGATAAAATAACCGCTAGGGCATCATCTTAAACCACTAAGCTAGGGTTTTCTTTTCGTTTTAAGATTTAACAAGAAATTCTCACTTAACCAGAGAAATTCAAATTACAAATTTTATCCTTCAAATTCCTTTTTCTAACTGATGAATTACTAGCATAATAACTTGAAATAGCTGAAATAACTGAAATAGCTGAAGTAACTGAAATAACTGAAAGATTTATATGCATTTATTCATCTAACAGAAAAGAAACTACAATAATCAGCTAACATAGATTTCTTTCACAACGAACATTCATTTCACTAAGAGTGAGAGCTAGGGTTAGAAATTTACAATCAAGTAACTGAAGCAAGTGATCTTGTTTCTGTCGTCTTGGGAAAAGAAATGTCATCTGGGGCTTTACCGCCCAACCGAAGACCAACCGGTCTCCCGTGCTCCTTCTTCTGAAGGAACCCGTCCCTTCACGAGGTTGGATATCAGGGATCCAACTGTCACCACATCTCCGAGCCCGGTGTCAAGTACCTACATCGTCTGATCGAATCTTCTCCATGAGTAACCCTCAACTAGAAGATTTCCCGACCAGAGATGTATCCGGTAATTGATGGCTGACAAGTGCTTAGCTAGCACCATACCTTGGCCAAGGTTTTCTTACTTCTGGCACTTCTGTGCCGTCAGCGTCTCACCCTTGCCCGACGTGTTAACAAGGTCTTAAAATTCATTTATATTAAATCATTTTTCATTTGTATTCTTTTCTGGTAATTTCTTCATTACGTTCAGGTTTATACCAAGTTACAGGAAGAGAGTTTTACAGCAGAAACATATTACTCTAAGAATATTTAGTGACATTTAATTTAGGAGGAAAAAGACAGAGGTCTTCTATACTGCACTTAACTTTGTTCAGCATTTATTTATGTCTACCGATCTGATGGTGATAATTTTAATAAAATACAGAGAACTCTGAGATGGATACAAATTATTCTTCTCCCAGCTTAAATGACAGACTGAAGGAAACGGATTTAAGTGGTATTTGGAAAAGAGTTTCACCGAAATCTCCCAAAATGAGTTACTCAATAATATTAGTTCCCAGATGAGTGAATGAAAACCATTATTGCCAGATTTCATGAAATCGAAAGTAAAGACTCAGCTCATATAGACCAAAAAGTAAATCCTACTAAATATGAGTTGAATCCTAGACGTGCCTGATAGAAATTCGTGGAGAAATTCACCAGTCCAACTCAGAGATAACTCCGTGTGCCCTAGCTCCGCAGTGAAGTATTCCCGTCGTTTCCAAGCTACTGGAATCCGTTCCAAAAGAATAACTGAAGATATGCTAGTGAAATAGGAGACTATGCAGAGCAAACCCGTTCTGGAAAAGTAAAATAAGTATTTTTCGAATTGCCAAGAATGAGGAACAAGAAAACATGAATAACAGAAATTGAATTCCCGACCCAGAAGTTTCGAGAGAGAGAAGAAGAAGAAACTCGATGATTTTTTTTCCCCAAAAACAAACCGCCATCCTCATTAATCCTCATGGCGTTTTTCCTTCCACCCGCGCCCAACCATTCGCCTTCCATTCTTAGGCGTTTCATGGAGTTCGCGCCAAAAGAAATTCGGTTCACATTTAAACAAAACAATGTTTCGCATTAAATTACAATAACATCTTTTAAAAGAAAAGGTCGATATCCCAACCCACATCTATTTTAATCTTTGATTTAATATTTAACCTCCTCATATTTGATTTCATTTCACCTTTAATTATTCGACTTAAGGGTAAAACGATTTATTCTAATTTCACCAGTTATTTATTAATTGCCAGTTGTTATTACTTATGTAAGTTTCGTTTAAGGTGTGGATCAAATTTATATATATATATATATATATTAATTTAATTTTTATAAAACTTGTTTTCTTATTAATTTTATTTTAATTATTTTATATTAAATTTCAAATGGCCAAGGCACCTTTCCGGTTACTTGTCTTACACCGGCTCAAGACGAGGTAACAATTTCCGACCCACTGATATCCATTGCCTCTAACATATGACATTTCTTTTTCGTCGTTGCATTGTCGATCATGCATCCACTAACACGGAACGTGGTTAGATTGTTCCCCAATTGCTTAATAAATTCTTATTTTAACATCTACTCATAATCACATACAATTCCATGTGAACAAGAAAATCATTTGCCATAAAATCCGTTAGCTTTACAGTTGCAACAAAATAAAAATTTATATATATATATTCCCATTTCACATACTCATGAAGACGGTTATTTGCAACTAATTTTTCCTCCAGATATACATAAGCCAATTTATAATCTCAACATAAGGGATGTAACATAAGCCAATTTATAATTTTTCCTGCAAAGGGACTTTGTCTTCCTCCAAGAAACCAAGGCTATAGGTTTCATGCTAGATACAAACCTGAGACTTATCTGGAACGTTTCTTTACACTACGCAACCAATCATGAAAAGGGGAAAGGGAGTGTTGCCATCATTGTTTCCAATTGTTGGTCACAGTATGTGGCAAACCACTACATCTCCCCTTGCAACAGGGCAATGTGGTTAACTATGGAAAAAGGAAAGGAAAAATTTGGGGTCTGTTCTATATACACCCCCAAGGACCATAGGGATAGGATAGGACTATGACAATGGCTTGTTGATCTTCCTAAGGTCACGTGGATCCTGGGGGGAGACTTTAACATGGTTGAGCACATGGAGGATAAATGGGGTGGAATTGATATGAGCTGGAAAGGCAATGAAAAGTACTACTAGCAAAGGCTAAAGTCCAAGTTAAACCTATTTGCCCCCATGGAAGGAAGGAAAAAAGAAAGCAACGGTATATGGTTTGCATGGTGCAATGCTCAGAAGGGGGGAAAAGGATATATTGCAGACTTGACAAACTTTATGCTAATAAGGATATCTTCAGCTTCATACCCAGTAGTGATGGCACCATGGTGAATGTGTATCCTTACTCTCAGATCACCACCCTATAAGAGCTAGGTTGGTTACTAACAGTGGAAGCCCCAAGGACATCTCCAAGAAAGAAGGGTTCATTATCCATTGTGACTTGTTTAAAGATTGTGATTGTTGGGATGTTGTCATCACTCTCAAAGAAGTCAATAAATGGATGTTGAAGGACTGAAGCCACATTGAGAGGTGGGGCCAAAACATAAATAGTTGGAGAAAGCTCTTTCAAACAATTTGGAAGAAAAAGGCATTAGACAGGAGAAGAGAAGAAAGTGAGCTCTAGGATCAATTGCTTTCAGCAGAAGATAGGCTTCATAGTGATCCAAAGAATGAAATATTATGTGAGGAACTCATTAAGGAAAAAAGTAACCTGAGAAGGCTTCGGGCCCATAAAATTAAAGGGCTAAAAGTGAGGGCCAAGCTTAACTGGCTAAAAAAAGGTGACAAAGGCTCAAAAATCTTCTTCAGGTATATAAAAGAAAGAAGCCTCAAGGAGAAAATTGACCGTTTGGAATGAGAGCAGCCTCTTCACTTCTCAGGGGGATATCCTAAAGCAATTCTCAAGTTACTTCAAAAACCTCTTCCAATCTGAGGGTGGGGATGTGGAGTCTCAAAATGACATAGACCAAATTAAAAGGTTTATCCCCAAGAAAATATTTAATCTTGATGCAACAAGTCTGACTGCAGTAATATCCAAAGAAGAACTTAGCAATGCTATTTCAGCCATGAGTAATGACAAATCTGCAGGGGCTAACGGCTTACCTATAGAATTCTACAAAACCTTTGATGATTGGGTGTGTGAGGAGATTCACCAAGTGTACATGGAAGGGCTGCAAGAGGGGGTCTTTGGGGAAATATAAATAGAGGGATCATTAAACTTCTTCCAGAAGGGGGTGATAGGCCTTTGATAAGGAACTGGAGGCCAATAACCTTATTAAATGTCTCCTACAAGATCCTGGCTAAAATGATAGCATTGAGATTGGTGAACATTTTGCCCAAGTTCATTAATAGTATCCAAATTGGATTCACAAAAGGGAGATACATACTGGAGAACTTGATCACAAGCTGGAAGGCCATGGAGTGGGCCAATCACTCCAAAAAAAGTGCAACCATGCTTCTCCTTCACTTCGAAAAAGCATATGACAGAGTTGAATGATCCTTTCTAAGGGCAACCCTTGAAGCTTTTGGCTTCCCTAACTATTTTTGTAACATGGTGGACACACTTCTTAAAGATGCAGTGGCTTAAGTAGAGGTGAATAGATCACTCTCAAAATAATTCAACCTAGAAAGGTCTATCCAAAAAGGGAGTTTCCTGGCACCTTCTCTGTTTTTTATTGCCTCTAGTGCTTTGTACTATTTGTTGAGAGTGCAATCCCTAACACCAAGGGTAAGAGGTATAACACTCCCAAATAAAAGTGAATTAAATCATATACAATTTGTTGATGATACTGCCTTGTTTGTGGAGCTAGAGGAAATCAATATAAACTCATTACTGGAAAAAGTTAAAAACTCAACTTGTTCTGCAAAGCATCAAGTGCAAAGGTGTCTAATGCCAAATCCATTATTCTTAGGTGAGAAGATTTGCCTCCTGAATGGATCAAAAAGTGGAACTTTCAATGAGGGGGTCCCAATAAATAGGTAAGATACCTGGGAAAACCCTTTGCTATCAATCCCAATCTAAAAGAGATGTGGATGTGGATTAAGGCCAAAATTGAGAATAAAATTGATGCATGGAACAAACAATATCTGTCCATAGCAGGAAGAATTCAAGTGTGTCAAAAAATATTGTCTTCATACAGCATATACTTTGCCTCTATCTAGTTCTTTAACAACTATTAGGTTAACGAGATACAAAAGATCAGAAGTTTCTTATGGTCCGATGACAAAGGAGAAAGGAACAACACTCAGTGAAGTGGGAGTGGTGTTGCCTGGACAAGCCATAGGGGAAATCAGGTTAAAGGGCCTAAGACTCCATGGCATTTCTTTGGCTGCTAAATAGGTGGTCAAAGCCCTGGAAGGGGGGAGCCATGGAAGATATTGGTAAGGAACAACATCCAAATGGATACCCCTAAAAGGGCCAAAGCATGGAGGTGGCTGCCCTTCAATGATATTCTTGTCAGTAAACACTCAATGATACCAGCAGGGTCCTTGGTGTTTAAAAGCCTTTGGAAGGCTTGGGAATTGATTAAGCACAATGTCAGTTTTAGTATGGGTAAGATTTCACTAAGAAATAATTCCAAGTGTCAGCCTTATAGCTCCATATGGTGGAACCAAGAGCATAATAACAAACCCCTTGCTCTTCTCTAAGGGTACTCTAGACCTTCTAAGATATCTTGGATAGTGGGTAAATCAAGAGTTGGGAAACTTTGTCCTCAGAGTTTTACATTCCTTCCTCTAACATGATAACCTTCAACACCATGGTGGAGACCTGCAAAGAGGCTTCCTTCCTAGTATGTTTTTATGGCGACTTGGACATGAGTAAGGATCTTAAGTGGAGCGATGGCAATGCTCTTCCTAGTCTGAAAGCTAGAACAATCTATAAGACTCTTCTAAGTCCCAACTCTGTCATAGAGCATGGGAACAACTGTTGGGGGATCTCACTATCTGCTAAGGCCTGGAAAAATGTCTTTAACTCTGTTTGGCACAATATCAAGGAGCCCAAGAAGGCTTGCTTTAGATGGATTCTCATTTTACAAAGAGTTCCATATAAATTAAAACATGATGATATTGATATTTACAGCATATGTAAAATACCAAAATCTATAATGCAGATTTTCTTTGACTGTTTTTATGCCAAAGAGGTTTGGAAAAAAAAATTGTAATGAATTGGAAATTTGGAGTAATGATGGCAAAGTTATGTGGAAAAATGTCTTATTTAGAACTTTGAATTTAAATAATGAGTGTAGTTTGTTTTAGGACTGTCTTTCCATCGAAAATATGTGGCACCTTTGGAGGGCAAGAAATGAGAACAAATTTGAGGGGTGTAAGAGGTCACTTACTGAGTCAACAAAAAGACTCATTTTTTCTAAATGTTGCTTTGCAAGTCACAGCAATGATGGAGATTTCCATGACCAAGTTTAGGAAGCTAATCACTGATGGGGATGCCTAGCATAATGTCCATGAGGATTATGGGACCTTTCTAAGAGCACTAAAAGAATTTCAACATGCATACAATATAGTGGCTGCTTGGGGTAACCAAGACGTTAGAGATGCACGCCATGCAAGGTTCCATTGTTAATGAAGGGCTGAATTAATCCATAAAGGATGTACACCATGCTAATCAAGGGCTGAATTCAGCCACAAAGGATGTAATGCTCTTTGAGGGTGAACCTGTACATGATGAGGCTGAAGAAGGTAGTTAGAGCACAGCTTTTTGACATTCTGTTGTTAACAATCTGCAAAAATATCTACCCTTTTGTATCTACCATTATGTATTTTTCTGGCTGTATTTATGTATACTATGCAACATGTGACAATGGCATTTTACAACAGTAAGATGACAAAGTCTCCAGATGCTATTAAGATGTATTATGATGGATTAGAACAGTATGTAACTTGCATGTATTTTTCTACACAACAATGTATAATACAAGGATCTACTAAACATTGTTGATCCACAATGTATGTTTATCTCTCTATGATTAACACAAAAAAAACCAAGTTGAAGTTCATCATGCAAAATTGGACAATATTAGTTGTGAGATTGAATGCCAATTTCTTGCTTCAGGGTTTCCATCCTCAAGAATCCCAATCTCTACACTTTAAGGTTCATCTCTAAGCTATTAGTTGTTGAAACCACTTTAAGGTTACTTTTTTCCTTAATGTTCAGCCCAAGAAAAGAAATGATTTTTTTTCTTTTTTCAAATTTCAAGTGCATCCCTTCTCCTCTTCCTAGCACATTACATAACTCAAGCTCTCCTTTTTCGCTCATTTTGACAGTAACTATTAAAAAATTAGTCCTCAAATGAAGGTAGTCAATTGGAATGTTAGAGGCCGATAGAACCACCTACTTGCATTATTACAATACAATAGATAGCAACAATAAATTTCTACTACTATGTTGTTGCTTATTCACATGAATCTTTTTATTTTAAACTCAAAATGAACTAAAAATAAATTGATAAGTACTAGACAATAGACCAAGTTATTTGATTTATTCCATTAATCAATTTTCCCTAATTAACAAGTATGGATAAATGTGATACTAACACCAACATAGCTCCTCTAACTGAAAGACACAATCCTATATAACTACCAACAAAGACTTAGTGTTGCACATTAAAAGAGGGGAAATTACAAATTCTCCCTACTTGAATCTTCTTTCCATGAAGCAAGATAATGCTAGGTGATCTAGGATATTATCTAAATCCAAAGTAGCAACCTCTCAAGGTGTTGGCGTAACAACTAGCACCTCTGGAGTGCAGGTTTGTACGGGCAGCTATGTACACTACGCAATGAGTGCTCTTCAAATTAGGAGGGGAAGCTCCCTCGTTGTGCTGGAATGCATGGAAAAGAAAAGTAATCTAAGTCCTATCTTTTTGTTCTCAGCTGGAAGAGGCACAAGGTTAAGAAAACCAAGAACGTTGCAGCTAAGGATTTTCTGGTTTCAGATCATTAACTACAACTAAGCTATCTACTTTAAATCTATCCAATTTCCTCAAGAAAACAGAGCATGAGGAAATGGAGCAGGGTTTGACTATCGGACGATAAGCGAGTTTAGACTCTCTACTTGAAGGCAAGGTGGCGCAACTATCATCTCAATCTAAACAAGCTCATTGGGCACAAAACAGATTTAAGAATTTACCAAGACAACCTTATGGAACCCTGTGTGGCATAACACTTGATCGGAAAAGTAAAGTCTTCACAAAACAGCCTTTATCACCACAATCTCACGAAACCCTATGTGGCATAACGATTGATCACAAATGGTAAATTAACACAAAACAGATTTATCTAAACTATGGGAAGATTTACCATGACAATCTTATGAAACCCTATGTGGCATAACACTTGATTAGCATAGTAAAGAATTCACAAAACGATTTTATCATCACAATCTCACGAAACCCTATGTGGCATAACGCTTAATCATAATGATAAAAGATTCACAAGACAGAAAGAATTCACCATTACAATTGCTTGAAACCCTATGTGGCATAACAATTAACTGTAATAGCAAAGACGCATGAACAAATACCAAAAGAGCGCTATTGAGGGCAAGGTAGGCGCAGCATATATTTCTCTCTCAAGCAAAAGTTAATTACAAATGAGCAAAATCTCTTATTTATATACATCAAGGTGTAGGGAACCCTAAAATCACCTTGTGTTAACTACAGTCTCGCAAATGCATGCAAGATTAATTATTAAACCCTAATGAAGTAAACTATACAGTTTTGGAAAACTACCATTAGTTAACCGATACATTTAACCTAAATGGATGTCATGTCCCCTTCTCGACATCTCTGAGTACGGATTGGCCTATCACACGACCCTTGTAGGCCGATAGACCTGGATAGAGGGTCACTTCGGAGCTTGGCTCAGCTTCAGTTGGCGAGTTTGATCAGAGTCTTTCGTTTGGGCTCGATCGGAGACTTTTTGCAGAGTTGCTATTTTTAGCAGCCTGGCAGTCAGTGGGACCCCTGCTATTTTTAGCAGATGAGATTGGCAGCTCGAATCACTTCAGTGTTCGTCACTTCACGGAATAGTCATCGGATAAGTAACGAGAGAAATATTAATATTTAATTGTATTAATTAAATATTAATTATTTAATGATTATAATATAAAGTTATAATATTAAATTATAACTTAAGTGATTCTTCTTGAGGGGTGCACCATCATCAGAAGGGGCCTATTTGGCAATTAAATTATGATTTAATATTCGAGCTGAGACTATGGAGAAATTAAAAGAATTAAAAGTGAATATTTTATTAAAACCCTATCTTTGTGGAAATCGCACTTTTGAAGAGATAAAGGGTTTTGCATTGGTTTGTGTGCCATTAGGAGATTATTGATTTTGAGAAACTGATCAACTTGATCTGAGCAAGAGACTTTAGGGTTTCAAGTTCAAATTCCTTGGGGAACGAGCCATCTCCATCGGAAGCAATTCAAAGGGTGTGAAATAACACTTGATTTATTGCAGCAGAGGTTTCTTCAGCCAGAGGAAATCATTGAGCTTCAGGGAGTATTTATTTACAGAGTATCAGAGGGTTTATTCTTTCAGAAGACAACCATTCATCTAGGCGTACCTATTTGGAGAACTGGAGAATCATAGAGAAGGCCGTACTAAAAGCATTAATTGCTGTTACTGTCACAGTCGTACCTGTACCTGGCCGTACTGTACCAACAGAGTCGTCATCTTCCTTCCAGAGCAAATCGCCTTTGGTATACATCATCTGTGTTCATCTATTGAGGCGCCAACCTTCAGAGAAACACTGCGTGGTATCTGGCAGAGGAGAGAGTGGGTTATCATTGAGCCGTACCATCTCATCTTTCATCTATGGCGGCTGAAATCAGGTTCTTTAAATATTGAAAATCCATTGCTTTATTCATTGCATGTAATAGAATATTCGTTGTAACCATCTCAGAGGACTAATAAACACATTGGCATTAGTATTACATCATTTCCTGAGTCAGATAATTTTCATAGAATTTATTCTTTATTTATTGCAAAGTCGTACCTTTCATTTATTGCTCAAAAACTCAAAACAAGCAAAAAAAACCCAAAATACTTCAAAAACGCCAGAAAACAATCAGATTCGGAGAATAGGGGAAACTAGGGTTTCTACAGTGGTATCAGAGCTAAATCCTGCCATCCTGAGGGTTTAGCCATCATATGCAGCCAGAGGAGTTTGATACATACAGGTACTATACTCGCAGACGTGCCTTGATTGAAAGGCAACGCAGTTTGAGCAGGCAGCCAGGAAACATGGCTGACAGGAATTACAGGGCTGACAGAACAGATATACCTAGGACAGAGATCCCACCTAATAACAGAGATCAGGATGATGCAGAGGTTTTACTTGCACTCAGAGATCTTCGTGCAGGTCAAAGGCGGTCCGATGATGTATTACAGCAGTTGGCAGTTGCACTTCAGAGACTGGGTACTCCGAGGAGACCGTCACCACATCGTGACGATGAGAGGAGTGAAGCAGGGTCTCGCAGGGCACCAAGGACAGCCTCACGAACAGCAGACAGGCCTACCAGGCCTACATTTGTGAGACAGGAGGCCGAGGAGGTCTTGGCAGGTGAGGAGGATGAGTTGTTCGCGAATACGCTTATGGCAGCGAACGAGGAGTGGGAGTTAGTACCACCGGAGGTCAGAGAACGGATCACTTTTGACCGTTTTATTACACAGAGGCGAGAGCACCACAGAGGTCGACAGGATTGGAGACCTAGATTTCAGAACAATGACCTAAAACATGCAACAAACAGGCTTAATCTGGTGATGTTCGATGGTAGTGGTAAGATGACAGCCCAAGCTTGGATTAGCAAGCTTGATACATTCCTCACTTTGCGTCCGATGGCTGAGAGAGACGCTATTAGATACGCTACACTGCACCTCGAGGGAGTGGCTTACGACTGGTGGCACCACGGTATGGTGACTTTGCAGCATGACAGGATCACTACATACCAGGAGTTCGTGGATAGATTGGTTGAGAGGTTTGACAGGAAGGATCCGGAAACTTACTTCAAAGACTTAGCTCAGTTGAGGCAGAGTGGCAGTCTAGAGACCTATATCGGTGACTTTCAGAAGCTATCAGTCATGGTCCCGAATATATCAGAGAGGAGATTGGTAGTACTCTTCATGGAGGGTTTGACAGAGCCACTGAGAAGCTGGATCAAAGCCTTTGATCCTCCGTCATTACAGGAGGCGATGAAGAAAGCTCGGAACATGGAGTTAGCAGCCCCGTCGAGTAGATTCAACTCCAGAGGTTCTTCATCATTCAGAGATAACAAGGGTTTTAACAGAAATAAGGATAAATTTGATTTTAATAAAGAGAAATCAGACTTTAGAAACGATTCAAAGGGTAAATCAGCAGCCCCACCTTTGGATCGTGAAGCCCTTAATGACCTTCGCAGGAAGAAGCTTTGCTTCTACTGCAAGGGACCACATGACGCCAGTCACGATTGTCCTCTAAGACCTAAGGGCAAGGCAAATCGTGTGATGTGGGCGTACTATGAGGACTCCGAATCAGAAAATTCCGAACAGCAAGAGCATTCCGATGATTCAGAGTCAGAGGCTCCAGAGCCTAGAGCAGAGACAGAGCCCGAGCTTCAGATACAGGAGGCACGTTTATCTAGCATCCAGCAGGAGGGTTCTTTCCGGATTCGTGGTGTGTTAGCAAGACAGAGGGTCATTACCCTATTGGATACAGGAGCCACGCATAATTTCATAGATGCTAGATTCGTTGAAAACGTGGACTCATCACTGAGGAGTTCGAGGGCATTAGAGTCAAAGTGGCAGATGGATACACTTTGAGATGCGAACGCATGATAAAGGATCTCCCTTTACGCTTGAACAATTATGAGTTCAAGGCAGATTATTACGTTGTTAATATGGGGGACATTGATTTGGTCTTGGGAATGAAGTGGTTAAATTCATTGGAGGAGGTCACACTTCGTCTCAAGGACATGGAGATCCGTTTTGAGGTCGAAGGGAAGACTCACATACTTAAAGCAATTCGGGACAGCGACCTTAAAACAATTTCTTTTCGCCGAATGGAGCGGCTCATGCGTCATGACATGGTAGAGTGGGCTGCCGAGTGTCATTTAGCACCTATACTGAAGTATGCTAACCAATTTTTTCGAAGAAGTAACACAAAATAACCAGCAATAGATGATTGGATTAGCGTTAGCCTCAAACTAAAAATCTGAACTTGAATGGAAGATACTGAACTTGAATTGAAGAAACTGAATTTGAATGGAAGAACTACTCAACGTCAAGAATGTGCACTCAAGATCCCACTGAGGGCGAGGTTCTAACATATGACGGAGTCTAAGAAATTGAAATTATAAACTGTTAGGCGGATAACCAGCCATGAGAAACAATTCCACACTACCACCAAACAGTGGGGGGAAAATATTACAATAGAAAGCAATTCATCCGCTGCGGCGGGCATCCACAATGCTGTGGGGATTCACCACTATGAAGTCGGTATAAGAGTGTTACAAATAGATTTTCCACACTGGCGATAAACCATCCAGGGGTAATTTAATGATAAACAGAAAGTAAATTGCAGAAATGAAAGAATGGTTGTATTAGTAATGCTTAATCTCAACCTTACAAATAAAACTCTACAAATTACTAAGTACAATTGATAAGGAATGAACCTTAGATACAAGTATGAACTTCTACAATGATATAACACTCAAATACTGAAGTATAAGCCAAGAAACTGGAAATTGCAACAGTCTGATATAAAAATCAGAATTCTGGAAATTATAACAGCAGACTGTGAAACAGTAAAATATTCATAACTCACTCGTTTCACCTCCGAATTGACTGAAATCTTTTGCAAATGTTTCTCAAGAGGTAGGCGCCCAAAAACCAAGCACCAAACAGCAGCAACTTCAACTTATTTTTTAACTTGCACAATTCCCAATGCATATGAAATGGTACGGCCCTCTTGGGAAGGGCGATTTTAATTAAAAATCAAGCACTTCAAAATAAAATCTCAAAACTTGCATGAATGGTCGCCCAAGGTCAGCAAACAGATTGGTTAAATACCCAGAACGAAATTCAAGCTGGAAAATAAGCCATGAATAAAAATCACTTTCAGCAGTTGATGAAACAGCAAACCAAAATTACCAAAATCTCCAAAATTCTTCAATCTTTGATGCTCAATCTGCTAGTCTGAAGTTGAGAAGCAGCAATGTAGCCAACTAGGTGTTATATTGCAAACACGAAATTGGATGAGAGGCTAGGAGGTAGACTTCCTCGAAGCAATTTGTCAATTGTCATTTCGACAGCATAACTTTAGCATAATTTTCATGGATGAAATGCTGGAGCAAAAGCCTTCAATAAATAAGAGCTCACCAAAACTCTTCAATTGCCTGAGAAGCAGCTCAAAAGACACAAGAGACCTTTCCCATTCCCAAAGACCAATCAACTTCTCAAGTGGCGTCCCAAAAGCCTCCAAGAATTTCACTTTATTCAAATAATATAAAAGTGGCGTCCACTTTTGCTCAAGGAATAAAGTTCTTAATAAAATTAATAAAGCTCTTTATGAAGGCATACCCTTCATGGCCCCACTTTTAAAAACAACTTAAGTTATCTCCTTAGGCCAAGGGGGTGTCAACAGTGAATTAAAACATAATGCCTTTAATTAAATATTTTTCACCAAATAAAGCTCTCTGAAGACCAAGCCAATATAATAACAACTGCTCCAACTGAGAAGGACTAAGAGTGGACAACTGCAACTGCCACAACTAGCATTTACTAAAAATAGTAAATAACATGAAATGCCACAAAACTCCAAGCCAAGAAACCCTAATTTCACCTCATTCCAGTCTACGGGTTCCGGAATAGACTGATGAATCAAAGAAGAGCGTATGGCCAAAATGGGGACATTACACTTTCTCATTATATTTTTTTCCATTCAAAATCAAAAGTGACTTTTTAATGCATATTTTAAATATTTCCTCAAGTCACTTTTTTAAACAACAAATAAGTGACTTTCTAATGTTCCCTTTTAATAAATATTTCAATGGGTCACTTTATAACTTGATTTATTAATTATTTAATATCCCCCTTTTGAGAATAATTTAAGACTTAGGGAATATTAAATAATTAAGCCACTTTGTCCAATTTTTGGGGACATTACAGAGAGCCTTTCGCCGGCGCTTGCACTCGTGCGCAAGGCAGCTTCTACAACTCTTTGAACCGAAGGCCGGAGGCTGCGAAGGAACAGAGGCTCCTGCTCAGCCATGGGAGTGTCCACAACAGCCATTTCTGACAGAGGAGTAGGCTCTTGAACAAGAGCAGGAGGAGCGAGTTGAGAAGCAGCGGGGAGAGTCGACTCAAGTGCCTTGGCAGCGGGCTTCTTCCCATTCACTGCTTTGAGTGCAGGAGCGGGAGGAGGCTGCGGAGGTCGAGACATAGAGGATTCCCTATGGAGACCTTTCTTCCTGTTATACCAAACAGGCCTAGGCTCCATGGGAAAAACAGGAAGCTTAAACGCGGGACGCTTGGGCTTTCGCCAAGCAAGCACCATAGGATTCTCCCACAAACGTGGAACAGAATCCGATGGTGCCTTAGTAGGGCGAGAGGAAGCGTCAGGCTGAACAGTGGAAGAGGAAGGAGGATCCAGGGACCGCTTCTCTTCTTCCCTTCTACATGCCTTGGCGGTATCACTATCAGCTTTTAGGCAAGCCCTATGTGAAATAGCATAAGGCGACAGAGGGTATCTCACTTTTGGCCTTAGGCGCCCTTTCTTATAATTTTGATATGTTCGGTACAAGAGATCCATCCTAGGTGGGAGAGGACCAACGGGCGCAAGCCAAGAGTAATCCAAGGAGTAGCTACCACGAGCAACTGGTGGTTTATAACTGGTGTCATGAATCACATGCACAGAACCCTCGTGGATAAATTTTAAACATTTATGCATGACCAAAGGCACTGCATTCATAGCCACTAACCAAGGGATACCCAACTTCACTCTAAAGAGTTCAAACCCAAGAATAATGTCGAACAGAAGCTTCACGAATTTAGGTCCAACCAAGAATGACAGGACAATACTACCTAAAGGGGGCACGGAAAGTCCGTCATGCGTGCGGATGGTACTTACGGGTGCATCATACCCATCTTTGTGCAAGAATTTGATTAGCATGATCTCCTCGGTTATAATGTTTACTTGAGACGTTGAATCAACAAGAACACATGCTACGATGTTTCTGTTGATTCTCGCAGGGATGTAGAGAGGAGATGGTTCCCTATTAAAACCCATCGGTAGGTCCTGTGAAGTGAAGGTTATACCAGCACCACTGCTCACAGGCTGCGCAGAGGGGATAGGTTGATGCGAGAAGGAGGCCATTACACACACTAGACGATACTTTCACAAAGTCTGTAAAAAGTTAAAGGATAAGACGGTGACCCAATTAAGGTTTCGTTATGCAACACCTTTGGAACCTTCCAACTACGCCTACTAGGGGTCACAGGTTGGGTTGTAAGGCGAAAGCCTCACAACATTCACACCTACAACACTCCTAGAATACGAGGAAAGGAGCTTCACGTATTGTAAAACAGAACCAAAATGGTTCACGTCGGGTTCACCAAAAATGTAAGAGAGGGGGACCAACCATGTTCAAGGCCCCAAGTCATGAAGGGCTAAGAGCGGAAGGCTGCCCTAACTTACCTTAGCTTAAAGGGGTGTTTTCGAAATGAGGGATGAGAATGATGAGGACTATAAGGTTCTCCAATCACTCTGCAGACCCGAAACTCAGAATGGGGCTAGGCGAGCCGGTTTTCGGGTTCAACATTGTGCCTCAGGTAGCTCTCTACCCGAGGACAAAAGCGCAGTTCCGAGACGACAATGCGGCACACTAGCGTCTCTCAGGTGTGTTGGCATCTATATGACCATAGCACCAAAAAGACAATGTGTACCGCTAGAAAACAGGCTAACGACCTAGCTAGTCACTTCCAAAGGGACAAAACAAAGCTATAAAGTAGGAAAAATACGAACGAATATGATTAAGCAAATCTACGAGAGTTAAGGTGACAAGAATGATCTCACAAAGATACTCATTCGCCACCTAGCTCTAAGTACACTTCCACCTGCACACAAGAGGGAAATTGTTGTGGGGCTATATAGGGGTCTGCCTCAGTCAGACCCTTATTTTGGTGTTTCCACCTCCACGGACAGCCAAGATAGCGATAATGGTGAAAAAGTATGATAAAGGAGAATGAAAGTAAGGAACACAATAACACTACAAAACAGTATTATGCTACCCAGCCAAATCGTAGAGGAGAGGAGTGAAAAGCTTACCACCTCCAACAAGAGCTCACTAGCTAATGGAGGAGAAAATGAGAGGACTCAAGCCCCTACTGCAATGGTGTTGTTCCACACTTGCTCTACAGAGTTGATGGAGTGTTGTTGCTGCTGCTATGGAGTGCAAAGTGTTGCTTGAGAGTTGAGAGTGCAAGAAGTGAATGCTAGAATGCTTAGGAAGATTGTAGAAGGATGCTTAGAAGGATTCTTAGAAGGATGAAATGGAGGAATGAAGAGTGAATTTGAAGGGAGAAAGACAAAAACAACCATATTTGGGTCGGTTGGTCGAAGAGGGGCGTTACAAATCGACCCCAATGGTAAGTGTAACGCCTCTGCAGGCTTCAGACGCAAGAATCCGTTAGGGACGTAAGCACGTTGCGCAGACGTCCCCGACAGTTATTCTTTTGCTAACGCACAAAACAAAAGCCAAGTGGAACAAAGGCAGCGGGCTAATGTGGATTTTCGCCTTCGGACTTGGTTTTCTAAGGAGAGGGAACATAAAAGGGGAATTTGCATAAGGGGTGCAAATTCACGCCTATACAACTATATACTAGATTCCTTCTAATGGATAAAGGTAAAATGTGAAGGTTTACACTTACCTAAACATTAATTAGTTAAATAGGTTCATTTTTCTAACATTACTAAGTTTTCCCATAAGGTTATGATAGTTCATTCCTCCTTCATTTGACTCACCATGTTGAAGAAATGGCTATTTGAACTTTTGGTATATATTAAACCCATTGATTTTGACTATAAGAATGTAAAATATGGCAACAATTAATGGAGGTTAAAAAAATTGACAATAATAACTTTTTTCTACAATTTCAAGGTGTTGTATAGATGATAAATACATAACCAACAATTATTGGAGACTTAGACCTAAAACTACGTCTAATACTTTGAAAATAGTTTCTTAGTGCCTTTTAATACTCAAAATGGATAATTCAAAACAGTAGAAGATTGGGGTGAGGAGATTGCATTCAATTCAAAGAAAAAACAAAATGATTTTTTTTTATTTACTCCTAGTTAGCCAAATAAGTTAGCTTAAACACATAAACTATTTATCGTTAACACAATAAAATAATACACACAACAATCTTCCTTATTTTATTAGCCCCTATCTGGAATTCCTCTCTTGTTCCTCTCCCTTCTATTTGAAAAAACTATCCCTAAAAAATCTAGGTTTACCTCTATATCCACCTCTCCTATCATGATTAGCCTTCATATATTTTCAAAACACCAAAATAGAAATAACTAATCAATGTCTCTAGATTCCTTCACAAATAGAATAAAACAAGTTGAACAAAGTGCTAAAATTAGTAAAACTAATTCCTAAAATGACCGAGCATAAAAAAGACATGGAGGAGGCATTCAAGGCACAACATCAGCATATGACTGTTGTGAACTCCTCTTATTTCCAATTGCATCGGAACAAGCATTCATGTGATCTAGTGCATAGAAAAGAAACACACATAACCTACAAAAACTTTCACCTGCATCAATATTTTCATATCCTTTCATTATATTCTCAGGATCCTCATCTAGAAATTATTGTTTGGGTATGATTCAACCCCATACACATCTATCAACTTCTATACAAGTTATGTGATTCTAGGTTGCTAACAGGAAATGCAACTTCTTTGAGTGTGGTTGAGTCTAATCCCCATTCCCCTAGCCTTGTGAATCAACAATGAACAAACTATCTGTAGCTAATGGAACTACAACATTCTATTGCTCCAATGTTGGAACAAAACATAACATGGAATTAATGTTACACACATTGTAGACTAGAGTATGTGGTACCATAGCAATATATTGCACGTCATTATCATCAAAGACTAGATGTAATTGATGTATTGGCTCAACAAAGATTGGGGTACAATATGATGATAGTAACATTTTTATTTTCTTGCAAAATGCCAAGAAACTTAAGAGCACAACTACTACTTTACTTCGCTTTTTGGTGATGTAGGATTGCTTTTACCCCAAGATGCTATTGCATCAAACATCTATGTAAGGGTTTGGGCTATATGGTAGAACCAAGCCACGATGTTCCCTTCCACCAAATTAGATACCTTTACAAATCATCACATTTTTTCTTCTTTTGCCTCTAGACTCTTGTTGGAACAGAGATCCTCCTCCTTTGCCAACTAGTTCTCTTTCTCTTTTCCCATCTCCTTGTGGTCTTAGAGGTCCTCGTCCATTGAAAACCATTATGGCTCTTTGTCTCACTCATACCACCTCCTATTGCACCTGCACATAAATCATTAAAAATAGAAATAAAGTTAAGGGAATAAAAAATCCCCACAAGTGTTTCCTCTGCATTATGCCATATAGACATGTTGTCCATTTCATATTTTGTGGCGTGGCCTTTGTTTCCTAGCTCAAAATGATGTTGTTCATGAGACAAATCCTTTTTTACATTGTACTCCTTTATACTATAAATGAACATATCTCTGCTCTCTTCCTCAATTATCTGCATTTCTTCTCCAAGAAAGAGATGATCCATTTCTTTTCTCTTTTCATTGATCATGGGATTGTCTACATATTCCTCTAGCTACTTGCATTCTTCTAGCTACTTCTTGTTGGTTGTGTTCTCTAAAACTAATAGGACTTCATCACATATGGGGCTCCCAAATATTGACATCTGATCTATTGTAGCTTGCTCTCTAACATGGACTAGTTCCACTACTACAACATATTGGGCTTCCTCTTGTGATAGGTTGCATTCCTCTTCATTGCAGTCTTCCAACTCTTCTCTTTTTGCATTGTAATCTTCAATGCCTTCCCCTTCTCTGAGGTAGCACAACTCAACAGCTCCATTCAACTCATCTATGTCTTCATCTTGATCCGGTTCATCTATCTCTTATCTTTGAAACTCTAAGAAAGTCACATTTAAAGGTCTTCTATCCATTAATATGTATTTATCCTCACCATTCTTTTTCACCTTCTCACAACTCTTCAATGCCCTTGTTGTAGAGATTTTTTTCTATGCATTTTTATTATTGCAGGTCACATAATCCTCCAACAAGCACCTTAACTCTTCTAACTCAATCTCTAGTTTTTACATCTCTTTTTGTTGGTCCTTTGTTACCTTCGACCTCTGTGTTTGTCTTATCTTTTCTTCCACCCTAGTTATCCTCATTTTTACATTATGATATGACTACATATCTAGATCCACCACCATTTTCATAGTCCTAAAATAAAGATGCAACTCTCTCCTCTTCTATTCTAGATGGGTGATTTATTAACCATGTATCAACATTCTTTCGCTATTCTTCATGCCTTCAAAGAAATTAACACAAATCTGGAGAGAATACCTACAAAGTTAATACTTCATAGGCTAGTACAAAATAACTTCAACTCTCAACAATATTCAACTTAGATAGCTATTCTTGGCAACACTAATACCAATAAGATACAATAAAAAAGGACTCTCTGATTTCTGGCATATCCTTACAAAGCCATTATCTCACTTATAATTTATGTCTATTATAACTTTGCTATAGCAGTACACTTTTCAGCACGGTATGGTTGACAAGGAAACATATTGGGAATGGAAAATTAGGCCCATAGAGAAGTCAAACTTCCAACTAGTTTTCATTAAACAAATACTGCCTCTCGCCATTAATTCCTTTGCCAACTCAGTAGCTAGGATATTAAATTCTTCATTAGAAAATTGCATTCGGCACCAAAAATTCCATGCTGCTATCAACACAAATCTCATTGAACTAAATACAAAGCTTCCACCTCATGCTCATCCCTATTATTTTCCTACACTGCAAACTCTCCTCAACTGAACGCACGCAATACTCGTGACGCTCATATTCCCTTCACAGTGAAAAAATAATAAAGGTATGGGTTAACAAGAAATGGAGAGAAAAAAAGCACAGAGGACCACAATGGCTCACTGGCATAGGAACAATTTGCTCTAATACCAAACAGACGCAAACTTAGCCTTGAAACTGCATATGAAACTCTGGAAATAGCTTCTTAGTTCCTTTTAACACTCAAAATGGACAATTCAAAAAAAACATTGATTTACTCCTAGTCAGCCAAATAAGCTAGATTAAACACATAAACTATTTATCTTTAACACAATAAAATAATACATGCAACAATCTTTCTTATTCCATTAGCCCCCATCTGGAATTCCTCTCTTGTTCCTCCCACCCTCTATCTAAAACAAATATCCCTAAATAATATAGGTTTACTTCCATATCCACCTCTCCTATCATGACCAGCCTTCATTTATTTGCCAAACCCCAAAATAGAAATAAATGATTGGTGTCCCTAGATTCCTTCACAAATAAAACAAAGCAGTTGAATAAAATGCTAAAATTAGTAAAACTAATTCCTAAAATGACCAAGCAATAAACAAACGTGGAGGAGGCATTCAAGGCAGATGATCTACATCAGCAATGCCTCAGCAATGCCTCTCACTGTAAGTTATATGATTTCCCTCTTTGAAACATAATAGCAGGCATATATCATTTCGTGGCCTATTGAAGTTCCATAACTATGTGTTTTTCTATTGACAATGTTTACAAAGAGGCAATGAATATGCTCAAAGCCAAGGAGTTGGAGCTACTTAAAGTCTTTTTTCCTAATAAAGGCTCATTGTATACTGGGTGATTTATTTTTTATTTAAGACTACCAATGCATCAAGTTTATTACATTTAATCCCCAATCTAGTTTTATATAACTTTTTTCAAGTGCACATAGAGCTCTTTTAAGTAAGTTCACTTTTGATTGCATTTGTGGTTTCGTGAAACACTAGATTGTTAGACAAGAAATAGCATTCATGGTATTTTATCATGGGTGCCTTAATGGTGGTATGAATGCAAAGTATTTGAAAAGGATATGTAAAATAGATGTTGGCATAATATCTATTTTGTTTGACAAAACATTTTTTCAAAAAATAGACATTACTTGGCTAATGTTTTTCTAAAGATTAACATAAAAGCAAGATCTGTTCCATCACAATGTTCATTTTTATGCCGAGATTCTATGAATCACCTACCCTGCTTATCTTGAACCTCCACCACTCAATTTTATACTGAAGATCTATGATTCTTTAAATGCTGCAAATTTTTAACGTAGCCAAAGGAACAAAAAAGACTATATTGAAGCTTGGTCTTACACAACTTTCTTGTGAGATCACAAATATATTATGGTGTTGTGTCATAACATTCATTGTAAGTTATTTCTCTAAGGTTCAAAAGATAGGCCATGTCTAATAAAGGTAAATGAGATTATTGACCAAAGATACTACACATGGCCCATTTAAAAACTGGATTGGCCAAATTTGTAAACCTGCCCTGCTTTCGTATCAATTTTTTTACTATCAAATGGCTATGGAACTTTCAAATGTTGTGGGTACTCTTTTCAAAAGTAATACCCTTGACTTTCTGTAATTTATAAATCTATAGCTTACATTTTTCTATTGAAAAGATAAAAATTGTTGCACCATGACCTGTGCTTCAAGAGTTAGACATAGTCCAAGTCTAAAAGGGTAAAACCAATCAGAAATTCTAGTTTCCAACGCTTAAAAACTTTAACTACATGTGGATCTTTTTAACAATGGAATATGCAACCCACATTTGGGAATGCATTCCAGTACTCTGCTTTAGATCAGTAGACATACTTTGACTGTCCACAAGCTTTTTTTAAGTAATTATGTAATGGTGAGTCTCTCTAATCACTAAATAGTAAATCACAAGACCTTCCAGGGCTGGCAGAGTGTCATATTTAAGAGCCTCAGCGTGGATATGAATTATAATTCTGGATGGTGAAAATGACAAGAAAATGATGCAATGACAAGTGGATATGAATGAGAGATAGCCTCTTCTCCTTCATCTACAAGTTTCTCTTCCTCCCTTCCTCTCTCTTCTATTATGGCATATTCATCACTACTATATTCTTCATCATTTTCAGGTTTTCTTCTACAAATAAATTATCCCATTTGGGTGTTCATTTCATAGTAGCTCAAACATATCCACTCTATTCATTAGAAGAACTCTCGATCCCATGGGCTGATACCATAAACAAAATACACACACAACTCAAATCTGTGGAGAAAGTTACAAAAATAACGAACTTTGTTGCCAATCTAACAAGGAACGCACAAAATAATTAAGCTAACAAAAAATAAATAGGAATTTGGAGATAGTAATTCGGAAAGGCAAGGAAAGGATCAAAGGCTGGATGGTAATTTAGAAAGGGAAGGAAAGGAGCCAAGGTTGGACATTGGATACAGTTTTGTTAATCTAATTAACCCAGGGAATGTTCCTGAAACCTTAAGTTTTTCTCTTAAGTGTTTGTAAAGTGTTGACAAATGAAATTTTGGGCGCTTTGATTTTTTTATTAGAAATGGATTTTAAACTGGCAGTATAGGCAAACCAGTGAAGGCACAATGCGGTAACCCTCTTGGATCTACTCTTGGCAATTTGCATTGACCTTGACTTTTTTCCATCACTTGGTCATGATGAGGGAGCAACTCTCTGACAACATTCCCATTCAAATTTCTGCTTTATTTCTAGGTTGGCTACTTTCTTTGGCCTTTTCCTTCATACATCTGCCTTCTTGAGGAATGTTATTGTATCATCTTTGTGTTTGGAAAGACAAATGGAAGTTTCTTTCCCCTTTCATTCCAGTGTGAAGGCCGATTTCTGTTTGAAAGCTTCTTCTCTTCCAAGCACAGGTTAGGTTTTGTTTCATATGTATTGAGAATGCATGGTGAATGTTAATGGCTACCTTTTAGATCCTTTTGTCTTACAAGATCATGCAGGAATAAGCATGAGAGAGCTATCAAACTTTTTAACCCATGAGAATAAAACCATTGAGTAGTGAGCTTGTGAATCATTAAGTTTTGAAACCCTAGGCCTTTGAAGGGAGGCAGAGCAGAGTCTTATTAGATATGTATGAGCAGTCAAAGTCTTCAAAGACAACAAACAGGACAGTCAAGATAGCATTCAGGTTTCATGGAGATTGAAACCATAGTGGTAAGTGTTTGAAAGCAGTAGTGAAAAAGGTGAATGCAATGTGGACTGTGCAACAAAGAAAAGAGGATGATAGCTAGAATGATGACAGCGATATTCATGATGAAGGAGACAGTAATGTCAAACATAAGTTTGATAACTTCTAAGATTGACTACATGAATAGAGAAAATAGTCACCGTTTTTATGTTATTAATGGTGATAAATGTAGTCTTCATAATGCCTTTGCAAGAGATAGTCTTGTGCATGACTGTATCAAGAGGATCTATGAGCAATCAGTCATGCACAATGAGCACTTTGAAGACAAGGATCTTATTTCAAATAAAGGACAGTGAATATCAAAGAGGTCTGAGTGCATGTGACAGTATAAAACCTAAAGGAACAACCACCTTAGACAAGAGATGAAGGACAGTTGCTTCATCACTTCCATCATTGCCATGAGGAGAAGGAACATCAGGTTTTGAGAAGGCAGCCAAATAGCATTGCAGCAGGGACAGTCTCCTAAAGCAAGGTTAAGATAATCAGGAGCAGACCTACCTTGCAATGGTTGATACAGAGGCATGCAACAGGAAGGTTGTGAAGCCTTGAAGGGGCATATTTTTAAGTCTTTGGAGGTCAAAACAATGTCATGAAATTCCATCAAGGTCAATGCAGATTGCCAAGAGCAAATCCAAGAGGGTTACCAGTGTAGTTAAGTTGAAAGAACTCGGTTGAATCTAAGTTGTTCTTACTAGAGAAATAAGATTAGGTTTTATCATATTGTTAGTGAGTTTGATTTCTATGATGGTATCTCTATTCCGCTTTTGGCTGCTCTCACATGCTCTCCTGGGATTGAGTCATTCATCCTTTCATTGAATGGGTCCTTTATCTGGATAAGACTATCTACTCTATCCATTCATTCAAATGAGTCCAGATCAAATAGGCTAGAGAGAGGGTGTTTAATTGAGTTAAAGAGTGTGAGATTGGGACAACAGAAGAGTTTTACATTGGAATAAGAGTAGTTGTAGAAGAGAGTTAATAAATTGATATTCAAGATGAGAATGCAAATCAATAAATAGAAATTGAAGAGTATAGGCCTAAAGAAAAGATGATTAAATCATTTCTAAAATTGGCTCATAAGTCATAGATTAACACCCTTACATTTTGTAGAAGTTTGGAAGTTTGAATTATGAGAAGCTAATAGATAGGATTACATTTAGAAAAGTATTTAAAATATTAGCAAACGGATGACCTAAAGAGTGTAAATTTTGCATGCAGAAAATTGAAAAGACATAAACCCGTGGGATCAAGTACAATTAGATATAGTTAAAATGAGGAAAGATAAAGACTTGGAATATGGTGATTTCAGTGTTGAAGGAAATTTAATGTTAAAGGATAAGAATTTGAAAGATCATGCTCCTGAATTCTATAATTGAGCATGTCACATTGAAATTGATGAAGTCTGAAAATGGTCTCTGCCTTTCCATTCAAGATGAATTTGGCATAGGGGAGTTGCATACTAAAGAGTATGTAAGGGTATAATATTTAAGAACAAAAGAGAAGTTTCTAGATAGGAGAAAATTGTAAGAACAAGAAGATGTAAGGATATAGGAAAATTGTTGGCAAAGACAAAGAATTTGGAGAACAATTATGGAGGATCAAAATCAAACTCTACTCATTTCTGAATGTGATTAGTTAATTATAATCATTTTCAAGGAAGAAGTAGACTTAAAGAGGAAGAAGAGGTTGGTGGAAATTTGGTGGTGTTTTATATGTGATAAGAGATAAATATGCAGTCAATATAAAAGGTAGTGGCTTTTGGACTTGCTGTAGGAGAGTCAAGCTCTTGAAATCCATCTTTAGGATAGTGAGAGTCAAATTGAAAAGTGAGTGCAGATTACAAAGAAATGGCCAAAAAGTCTACAAGTGAAGTTCAATGTAGAGTGTTTGTTGTTAGAGCAGAGGGTAGAGATAAATTAAATGTGAGTGTCAAGGTAATTCTAATGTAATGAGTTTTCAGATACTCAATGAAGAATCACAAATATTTCATTTAATGTAAAGTTGAATTTAGTCGATAAGTAGAAGTGGGTTTAATTCTACTATTAGTATGTTGAGTTTCTATAACAACTCCAGAAGAGAAGAAATTATGGGGCTTCACTATATCAAAGAGGACTGTGAGATAAGATTCAAAGACGGATACTAATTGGAAGAATAAATGGTGGCCTCACATTATGGCTTTTAATCTTAGAGAGATGAGAATCATGCAAGCCAAATTGGATGCTACAAAGACAACATAAAAAAAGGAATTTATGCAGAAGAGAGTGAAAAAAATTGATGTTCAAGACAACTGAGCAGTCCTACAACTAGAAGTGCTAACGAAGAGTATATAACTAGAGAAAATATGATCAAAACCATCTTAAAATTGAGAGATAAGTCAAAGATTGATATCCCTAAGGTTATTTGGATGTCTTCAAGTTGGACTTCTGCTATGTACTTTGATTGGTTGATTATTATTTGCTCATCTCTAGAAAATGTATTTGTATGTGAAGGGAGCACAAAACACATCTTCTATCTAAATTGAAGAGCATGAAAGATATTTCCAAGGAATGTACACTTGATCCGTAGATTCCTCAATGAACTTTGTGAAAGGACACCCAATACACCTTAATGTAAACTTGATAAACAGCTTTGGGATCACATCTTTTATGTATTTTAGAGCATTTTTTATACATCCTATGAAGACCAGCTGCTTGGCTAACTTTTGATTTATACAAGGTCACTTGACCTTTTTGGTTTGTTATTAGAGTTACATATTTACCCTTCACATGTTCAATGTCTCTAAAAGGCGGTAAGAAAGAATATTAGAGGACTAGTTTTCAGAATTCATTAACTCAGGTAATCATTTGCAGTTGGTTAGAAAGTACTTTGTGCCAACATATATTGGGACCTAAATAATAGATGTTTGCTCTCCTTCCTTGGGTACAAAGGGGAAGTACATCTATCTAAATTCCATCACATTGTATTGAGATTATTTACTTCGTAATTTAAAATTAAGTTTTCTAAAATGCATACATAATAATATATTGAAATTGGACAAATATACAACCCAACACAATGCAGCCCAATTGGCAAGGCAAAATGCAAGCCCAATGTTACCTTAAAAGGGGTGCACTACTAGATTAAAATATACAAGAAACCTCAAAATAAAATGAAAAGGAAAGTTAAAAAGCAAGGATAGAGAAAACACTCAAAAATAGTAAACAACAATTATTCAAAAACAAAATCATGAGTAGAATAACTTCAAAAATTATATTACATTGTCCATATTACAAAAAAAAAAACCAAATTGGATAGAGAAACACACCTGGAGTTGGGAAAAAATATGAAGAACTCTAGATTTGTTGGCCTTGTTTAACTCTCTTCTGTAGATCCATATGTCAAACCTTCATACAAGAGTGCTTAAGGCTTTTAAACTAAAAACTTGAATTCACAAATGGTCAACCCAAAAAATCATTGGTTAATCTTCTACAATGCAAACAAAATTCAATTAAAAAAAATTCAACTAAAGGTTGATATAAGAGATATCTATAGTTATTGGAAATGGTTTGCCCTCTTCTACTCGCACTAGATCCAAAGTTGCACCCAAGAAAGTGTTCAAGAAATGTAGATTAAAATTGTCAATGAAAAAGCAGGTAACTGAAAAATTCATTGTTTAATAATGCACATTGCAAACAAAATTCAAAATAGACAGAAAACCCCACCTGGAAGTAGAGACTAATATAAAGAGTTTTTTTTTCTCTGTTAGCTCCGTCATGCACTCTTCTGCCAACCCATATGTTAAAATCTATCAAAAATAAATAGACCAAAAAATCATTGGTTAGTAATCATACTACAAAATTCAAAATAGCCAGAAAAGCCCATCTAAACTTAGAAGCTAATATGAAGAATTCTCTATATCTTTTAGCCTTGTCCTACCCTCCTCTGCAGACTTACAAGTTCAAATCAGCATCAGCTAGTGGTTAATGAAATTAGACTTACATAATACAAATTTGGCAAATTTGTTCGAACTCTGATTAATAATTCATACTACAAACATAATTTAAAATGTCAATAAAACCAACTTGAAATTGAAACTAATATGAACTGTTCATATATGTTGGCCTTGTCTTGCCCTCTTCTGCCATCGATTGTATTGATAATAATTAGGGGAGAGGGGCCCATAGTGGAGCGGGCTCCAATAGTGGAGATAGAAGTAGTCCTCAATGGGCCTCATAGTGGATCATCTTAATATCCAATTGCAAAACACTTTTTATCCATTAAGTACACAAAGTACACAAACTGACAAATCATGTGATGCCACATCGGCGCACCAATAAAACATGACTTAGTGCACCACTATTGGTCTCACTTTTTTTTTTAGCCTTCTTTAATACCTTAACAAAAAGCATGCTGATGTGGCATCATATTTGATGATGTGACCCTAGAATTAAAGTTTTTAAGCAGGTGAGTTGCCAAATAAACTGCTGTACAAAATTGGGACTGATTTGAAATTCCATGTAGGATTTTGACAAACACGAAGTTAGGGTGCTCCACTATGGTCCCCTCTCCCCTAATAATAGGGGAAACTTGTATTGATGTATGATGCAGGTGGAGCGTGTGGTTATGAAAACTTATACAGCCAAGGATATGGTACCAACACAGCAGCTCTGAGCACTGCTCTGTTCAACAATGGGCTCAGCTGTGGAGTGTACTATGCAATCAAATTCAACGATGATCCACAGTGGTGCCTTCCCAATTACATAGTGGTGACTGCAACAAATTTCTGCCCGCCCAACAATGCAGGTGGGTGGTGTAATCCTGTGTTCGAGCGCATAGCTAAATATAAGGCCGAGATTGTCCCAGTTATATACCAAAGGTTTGTCTCTTCCCTTGAAAGCTTTTGGGGCTTATTCTGCCCTAAGTGAATTAATTAACATGATCTCTCCTTCAGCTAGCTTTCACTTCTCTGACATATAATTACTCTGCCTGGCTGTTGCAGAATGCCCTGCCATAGAAGGGGCGGAATTCGATTAACAATTAATGATCACTCCTAAGGTTTGTCTCTCCCCTTGAAAGATTTTGGGGATTATTCTGCCCTAAGTGAATTAATTAAGAAGATCTCTTCTTCAGTTAGCTTTCACTTCTCTGACAAATAATTACTCTGCCTGGCTGTTGCAGAGTGCCCTAAGTGGATTAATTATTGTGCCCTAAGTGAATTAATTAAGAAGATCTCTCCTTCAGTTAGCTTTCACTTCTCTGACATATAATTACTCTGCCTGGCTGTTGCAGAGTGCCCTGCCATAGAAGGGGCAGAATTCGATTCACCATTAATGGTCACTCCTACTTCAATTTGGTGCTGATCACTAACATTGGCGGAGCAGGGGATATCAAGGAATTAGGGCCAAAATTGGCAGAGCAACAGCTACTTGAACGGGCAGAGCTTGTCTTTCCAACTCACCACCAGCAATGTGGTGCCCAGCAGCCGGCAATTTGGCCAGACTTTTAGCGGTGCTCAGATGCACTAACCAGTAACCAGGCAACGAGATCGGCTTAGTTTTCTGGACTCCGCCTGTTCATGCTTAGTAATTATTGTGATTAATGATTATCTGGTGCTGTGACCAAACGCATACATTCAAACCAAAACTTAAAAGAACTAAAACTAAAATGCAAAAATTAGCAAACCAAAAGTGAATTGGTTAATGATCCATTCTGCAAACAAAATGTAAACTACAGAACTGAAACTTAATATAAATAAATCCTATTCTAAGGACTTGAAGTTTTGAAAGCTCAAAACTACACACAAGAGTAATTAAGAAAAATTGGACTAAAAATTTCATTGCAAAAATGGTTAATAATCCATTCTTGAAAACAAATTTCTAAATGCACAAAAAACCCAGCTGGAGTTGAAGCCTACACGAAAGAATTCCTTATATTTGTTGGCGTTATCCTACCCATTTCTCTCATATGAAGAGTGCTTAACCAAATTAGCTGAAAAGAATCGGTACATAAATAAGCGATTCAGAAATTCACTGATTCATCTTTAAAAAATTAACCTAAACAAATTTCTCCGTACCAGAAATTTCCATGCACCCAAAGAAAAAATGCATAACTGTTTTAATACATACCAATTGCAGACACCCTTGTGATTCAAAATCACCATGACTGGCTTCAGAAATTTCCATGACCAATTGCAGACACCCTTGTATTTCAAAATCAAAATGACCGGTCTTGACTGGCCTGAATGCGTTCTTGCGGTTAATATGTTTAAATAAATTTGTACAGTCGGTGAACTTACCGTTAATGTTCAAATTTTTATTTTTTCAAAAAAGATCCTTACAGTTTTTGTTTTAAAAAATTTCAGTTTTCCCGGAATGTAAACAGTGCATCCGTGTGTATTTTATAGGATTCAAATGAAAATTCAAATGATTTTAAAAAAAATAAAAATATATTTCATATATTATTATAAAAGAAATAAAACATCTTTGTATAAAGAATTCTAGTTTTAAAAAATTGTACAATAATAATTAAATGATTATTTTAAGATTAAATAATTTGTGTTAAGAACTAAATAAATAAAGGAAAATTTAATTAGAAATATATTGGCATACAATTGTAGTTATTCATGTCTTGGAATTTATTTATTCACTATTATAAATATCTTAAATATATTTATCTATAAAAAATGTAGAAAGATATTTATTTACTTAAGAGTTATTTTATATATATATATATATATATATATATATATATATATATATATATATATATATATATATATATATATATATATATTAAAAAGAGATTTTTCATCATGTCTTGTTGTCATTGTAGAATGTCTCATGAAATAATTATGTGTTTAGAACACTTCTATTGCATCTTATAAAGGCACCCATTTTAGCTCATGGTGGATAGGTACATTGATCTACCTTGTCAATGACAAAGTGATATTATAAATATCTTAAATATATTTATCTATAAAAAATGTAGAAAGATATTTATTTACTTAAGAGTTATTATATATATATATATATATTAAAAAGAGATTTTTCATCATGTCTTGTTGTCATTGTAGAATGTGTCATGAAATAATTATGTGTTTAGAACACTTCTATTGCATCTTATAAAGGCACCCATTTTAGCTCATGGTGGATAGGTACATTGATCTACCTTGTCAATGAGAAAGTGACACAAACTATATATATCAACGACTAAAGGTTAATTTTAACCACCAATATCATATGGGCTTGTAATTAAATAAAAATTGCATTAAATAGTGAAAGGAAAAGTGACAATGTAAATTGAACAAAAAATCCTCTACCAAACATGTCGTATATGCAATGTGAGTATGTGTTTCAAACTCCTTAGAATGAATATGCCCCCTACATTTGGAAATCTTGAGCACACTATAGTACACCAAGTCAAAGCATGACTTGAGGAACAACAATGACATTAGTGAGGTATGAGTCACCATCAAAAAAAAATATAGATAGGAGGATGTTAGGTGGAAGATAGCATGAAAAATAAAGAAGATATAAAGGAAAACCCTACATGTCATAGAATACCATTCTAGTGGGGTTGTAATATTTTGAAGGGATAGAGAGCTATGAAAACAAAGATTGATAAGAGGAGAAAAGGGTCAACTAGGTGTTGGAATTTCTTCATTCACTTGTTTCCCTTCCTTATCTACAAGTTTTTGGTCATGGAATTCACATTTATATGTAATATTTTGGGGAGCATGGAGTGGGACCCAAACTATGCCAAGAAAACAAATTTCATAAAAGGAAATGGATGAGAGATGACAAAGAGAAGATTAAAAAAAGGAAAGTGAAATTTAGATTAAACTTAGAAACCATAGATATGAGTAGCAAAGATGTATGTGATACCATTGGGCCATCAAGGAGAACTTTAGAAAGAAGAAAGTGATTTATAGATTAAGTAGAAATCATGGATATGAGCAATAGAGATAATATGTGATACCACTAAGCCATCAAGGAGAAGCTTAGAAAAAAGAGTGGTTTTTAGATTAAGAAAAAATCATGGATATGAGTAGAAGAGATAGTATGTGATACCACTATGTCATTTCAATCTATTAGAATCTAATGTACATGAATTCCTCTCAAAGATCTTGCTTAGATATGGGTCTTCATTTCCTTCAATTTTGGCAAAAGAGGCCTTGAAAGATAATGACTTGGCCTTTGCAAATAAAATCATGATTATTATTGCTTGTTGTGTTGCATATGATTCATCAAATATTATATGGAGCCCAATTGTTTTCTAAAAAAATTACAAACATGCATTATGTAGTTATTTATTGCCTAATTTAGAAATATCTTCAACATCATTCTTGAAATTGAGGCAGATTTTAGTGCCTACTTAATAATATCTTCCATATCTTTTTCATAGTTAAGTACATACCTCCTTCACAATTGCTTTCCTATAATGGTATTAAATTCTAAACTATTCACTCACACAGCTAAAAATAATTAATCTAAGTTGATTTATGCTTATATGTGTGCATTTTATTGGATTAGCCTAGACTAGGCTTAGGGGAGTTTGAAAGTGAGGTTATTGACTAATACCTAGAATATACACCTTCCTCTCCAATTGTATTCACCCCCCTAACCTTTGAGTTGACCCTTCATTAATATTTCCTTGACCCCCTTTCAACTAGCAATCAAGGATCATGAGTGGTAGTGGTGGAAGTATACAAATTCAAATGCAATTTTGATGTTGTTGTTCAATTTTCTTTTTCTCTTGGCTATATGAAAGAATGATAAATGACTATTTAGATTCGTGTGATGAGTTTTTCTTCTAAGTTTGTGATTTTTTAATTTTATAACTTTCACAAAAAAATTGTACTCAAGAGGACTGTTGCTAATCTCAATATTGGATATGGTGTTATATGATATGCATGATAACAATTCGTGGTATCATCACACACTACGGAATGATAATCCTTGTACCCTCTATAGATTTTATAGTATTAAAGACTACAAGAAACACCTTAAGGAAACATATTCTAAGTTGTGGGATGTTTAGTTGAAAAGTTGTAAAAATGGAAATAACATGGTAAATGGTTACATCATTCTTACCTATTGAGTCTAATATCACACTAATAAAATAGTAACAAATGTCATGTTAGGAGATGTTGAATTCATATCTATGGTAAGGAGTTATTAGGTGGTTGTTGAACTAAATACTCAATGCATATTGCTTGGTCTTGGCATATGAGTTATATTTGTAATTGATAGATAAATATAGCTTTGGGAACCTAAACAAATTAGCTAGGGTTTTCAATACTCAAGAATATGGTAGGAATGTGTTTTCCAAATTACCTAGCATACAGCTATTGGAAGGATACTTTTTTTAGGATACTTTATGTACTAAGTAACCCTTAACCCTCATATGGGAAACTTGGGTTCTTTGTATTTAGTTCACATATTATTATGATGGATAGTGGAGTGAAGTGATTTTAAATCATTATCCCTATTATATTTGGTTGAGATAATTTTTATTTCTATTTCTACATTACACCCAACACATAGCTATTCCCATTAATTGTAGGTGAGTATATTGGACTTTTATTTTGGCTAGTTGTTCACTATGATTAGAAAATATCTTTTGAGCTTGATATTAATAGTCAATTGTTGAATGCTACAATTTACCATGAGATTATGTCATGCAAATTGAATACAAATCACATGGAATAGTTATATTATAACTTAGTGGGGATTGAGTAGATAAAGTATTACTTAAAGAAGTGTCTAAGATATTAAAAGCTTATAATTACAATCATGGTAAGATTAAATCGTCAAGCTTATACATCTTGAGAACAACCAATTAAGTTGGCATATTTTTTATTATAAGTATTGGGAGTCCTCCCATGAAATTAGAATTGTTGCATGTTATTGGAAAGTTATCTTTTGGGCATGGTTTGTATAGTCTCTTTTAAACAAAGTCCTTGAGATGTAAACATTAATTATTTGTTAACTTAACTTGTTAACCTTACTTGGTGGGGATGTTTTCTTTGAATCCATTCTAAATGAAAGAGGTGAAATTTTATGGCATAAACTACAAACCCTCTGATTTATTAGAAGTGATATATAGGTAGGGCCATTTGAAATGAAGCCCCTAAGAGTAAATCTAGGGCTATGGATATATCGTGATATAGGGATATTGTCCTATATAGTGCATGGTTGTAAGTAGTGGTAGAGAGTTATTTCCATTGCAAGGTTTAATAAGGTTTGAGGATAACATTTCTACATTGAAATAAATCGTTAGTATATGAATCATTGGTGCCATAATTTAAAGTGGACCATCCTCAATAGAAAGGTTAACAACTATGACATATCAAGTGGTTGGTTATTTTATTTAGGTCTTATGAAGAATATAGATTTCTAAAATATGTGATGTGTCACACTTTGCAATGAAACTATAATCATTATGATGAAAAAATAGTAGTTATCAAGGGTGGTTATTGAATTGGTATTAGAACATAATTCATATACTAGACCTATATAGCTCACTAGACTTTGGGAATAAGTTGACAAGGTGAAAGTCTAGAGTTGTGTCCCAATTTGGGCCAACATAATATTTTTGAGAAAAATAGTTTCATTTGAAAGGTTCCCCAAGTGAAATGGTTTCCCCTAAACTATGTGGAACCTACATGACACAAAGGGTTTTAGCCAAAAATCTTTCACTATTAAATAGGGGATTTTGGTACCTTCAACAGTTTTGAAGCATGCAAAATATTTTCTCAAGCGCGCAAAGGATTATGTGATTTTTAAATACTAATGTGTGTTTTAATATGTAGGGAAGAGGTATGAAATCTTTGTATTTCATAAGAAGGAGCTAAGCTTTTAAGCATGAGGTGTCATCCTTAAGCTCATTTAGTACTGGGAGGTTTAATTTAAAAGGATTTTTACAGTCCTGCATTATCAAATTGAAAGCATGGTTTCTGATGATTAATACATAATCTATGGTTTTTACACTCGACTCTTTTATAACTTGAGTTTATTGTGTGGATTAATTACCTGTGTTGGGTTGTGCTATTTATAGTGGTATGGTCGAATGGCTATTTGTGACATATTCCTCAATGGTTTATATTTTGGTAGTATCATGTTGTGGGTTTTAAAATATACAATATCCTACAATTAGCGGGGAGTTTTGTGTTGCCGCTTAATTGTTAGGTGTTGTCGAGGAGTAATCTGTACTGTCGAAGGATGAGTTGTTGTTCTGAATTCAGGCTTTCATTTTCTTCACTGGGTGTTGTTCGTGTTTGGTTTTCGACATAGTAATTGGAAGGTTGTGCTTTGTTGGTGGTGTGTTCGTCATTGCTTAAAGTTGGTTTTCTGGTGTTATGCAGTACCTTCCGAGGAACTATAGAGCTAGTTTTCAGGTGCAATCATGGGAGCGGACGTTTTCAAGCACCTTTGAAAAGGAGCAATTGAAGGAGGCGTTCAAGGTAAGCTACCCATCTATCTACAGTTGTATAAAGTCTGTAATTGGTGAAGAAATTATATGCTCACAGACTCAGAGGATAATCTTTCCATCCAATCTAGTATCCATCTTTATATCAAATATTTTTGACTTGGTGAATGATTACCAAATGGTCCTAAGCATTACAGTGAAGACAATAAATGAAGTTTTTATGGAGAAAAATGCTTTTCTTCAAAGTGTTCAAGCATATGATCTGTGGAATGGTGAATCATTTTTGGGAGGGCTCTTTCCAAGACACTACCTGGTTCACAAGCATTAGTATGTAGAGATCCTTGAAGCATTTAAGATGTCAATTAAGCTGAATTGTTCTAGACATTTGTAAAGAGCTCTTGCTAAATACCATTTTGAGCTGGGAGATGATAAAGTTAGTAAGTTTAAACGAAAGTATCATGCAATTGCTATACTCTTAACTCACGACCAGCCAAAGTTTCCTAATCTTGTTCCTGATATCAATGTCACGGTTCACTCACAGTCAACCGACCAAGCTAAGGATGCTGCTTGTGAAGAAATTGGTGAAAACTCAGTGCAATGTCCTATAGTTGGAGCTGAAAATCTATAATGGAGCTTTTTGCAGATGGGTGAAGTATAAATGATGATATGCATATATAGTATAATATGTTAAAAAAAGTAGTATCTTTGTTTTGTGAAAGGCTGATGGAAGGAAAAAAGTATAATAATATAGACTTGCAGCCATTTTGCATAACTATCCAAGTATCCAAGTATGTGGGATAACTATGTAGTAGAAATTTTGTCATGATTGTTTGGGGCAAAATAGATGAAAATAGGGAGAAGTGCAGTCATCTCAGCCAATGTCAATCTTATTTGGCATCCTTATAACTAAAATTACATATATAATATAATATAATATAGGCTTATAGCCTTTTGTTCAAAGAAAAAAATAAGTGGAATCCCAAATCCAATTCACCATCCAAAATTTAAATATTCTCTTCATTTTATAAAAAATATATCTTCAATTGATTTTTAAAAAATTAAAAATTAGAAACATGAACTACACTTAAAGTTCCACATTTCATTAGTTTGTATCATTTTAAAATTTTAAACATACACATGTATATCACTTTTAAGAGCTCCAATTTGAAAAAAATATTTGTGCTAGCAATTTCCTTTATAAAAGTGGGATATAGTTTTAAAATTTCACCTACAATATTATACTTCCTATCTCACTATGCTTATACTTGACACTTAGTATGAACTATGTAGAGAGAATTAAAATGCACAACAGAAGTATAGTGAACCCATAACATGTAAGTTGAGGTTTTAATTTTGGATATTACTATATGTTGAAACTTATAAAGATAAGGTCCAAGTATAGTTGCATTTGACCAAATAATATAGTTTAGGAAGGGAAAAATTTACCAATAAGTCAAAGAAATCATACACCATAGAAAGAGCAAGGATTTAGTGAAAGGTGTCATTAGATATAACAATAGTAATCAAGGTCAAATTATGTCTATATGTGATCACTACAAGGTACAATTTGTGGTGAGTGGGAGATAATTAGATTATTGGTCAAGATGATTAGGTCAAATCTTAACTAATGTGACCTTAAAAGGAAACCCAATTTTATCAAGTGTTAGACTACATCCTTTATGATGTGAGAGTGATTTCTTTTTAATCTCTTTTTTTTAAAAAGAAAAAAAGAAGAACAAATTAAAACAATGGTGTAGAAGGATAAAGGTTAGCCACTAGAATTTAGTTGGTTCTAAGTAGTGACTATGGAACATTATTATAGGCAATAATTCTATTTTTTTATTAATCTAATTACCACAATAAGATTTGAGAATCAACAACTCAATTTAATTGAAGAGGCCTTGTTGAGTAAGTTTTCCTTTGATGGGATTTTCTATGTGTTAGGAATAGGATCACAAAGCAATATACAATAAATGAATGTGGAGATAAAATATAAAATAATATAAAAAACATACAGACACAAATATATGTGGTTCACCCAATATGTGCTACGTCCATGGAGAAACAATCAGTCCTTCATTTATTTCATCCAATAAAATGAAGGGACACAACCTACAACATATCCATTGTAGTTCTCCCTTTTCTCTCTATCACAGTATCCTCACAATACAATACAATCTACCAAAGTAATACAATGTCATCACATAAAAGAGGAGTTCACTTCTAAGGAAAGAAAATTTGGTATAATCTCTACCATCGAATTTGTGATCTAATAATAAATGATCCAAATTTACAATGAATAAATATATATAAAATATGGCTTTTGGGGGTGTTGTGCCCAAACCTCTATTGGGGCATGCAACCCTCAGATCCCATGGGGGGTACCCCCTGCATCACCCATGTTATAAATATTAGCCAATAAGATCAAGCTTCATAACCAACACTATGCACATTACTTTGGAGAAGGTAACCAAGCAACCAAATAGTTGGCCAATCTTGATATCAATTCTAATGGAGACATCACAACATAAAAAAATGTAGAATTTGTTTAAGCTATTGTATTTGAGATCCTTTTTTTTCTTTAGCAATATCAAAATTATAATATAATCCAACTATAATATCCAAAAAATACCACTATTTTTGTTTGCTTGTCATTTTTAATTTATTAAGCATTCATTTATTTGTAGAATCAAGTACTTATATCCATATGGGCTAAGAATTTGTCTAATTTGGAATAAGCATCCAACCATATAGGTTAGGTATATGTCCATATGGGAAAAGTATTTATCTATCCATCCAAGATAGGCACCTATCCATAAAGGATAGATATGTTCTTTAACCAAAGACTTCGACTCATCGGGACCATCTAGGTCATGCGTCACTCTCTAAAGAATAGGCTTGAGACTAACCTCAAAATTTGACATAAAGCCTCGAGGAATTAAGCAGTCCATCCAATATTCTTTTGAGTATACACGAAATATATTTTATCTTGATATTTATCTTAGAGATTCCACCCTTAATTAAATGATTTTCTTGAATAATTAATCTATTATTATCATTTAAGTTGTTATAATATTTCTTGAATACTCCCCAAACCCCATACCCAAACACTTGCAGGTCAAGAACCTCCTTTGTTCACCAAACTACCTACATACAACATTTTCAAATGGGATCAATGTGTAATATATATGTAGTCCTATTTTTTAATCTATATTTGATTTGAATTTTTTGTGTGGGTATTTATCCCTTTCTAAGGCTTTTTTTTCTCAAAATTTTCCTCTGCCACTACTACCCATAAACGAGAACATTCAAAAGTATTTGGTTATCATGACCAATAATTTTTACCTAAATTCATCTAATACATAGTCTTATTCAAATGAAATCGATCTCCTTAACTTTAATATATCAATAATTCTATGCCCATAATTTATAATATGAAGATTTTGTTTGCCCTTTTAAAACTCAAAAGATCAAATTCAATCCCTTTTAAAATTATATAAAGATATTATGAAAATACATGATGATTTTCTCAATTTAATATGAGACCCATCCTTCATAGACTATTTATTATACCACTTTATGTTAATTTTATGATCATTGAGTTGATAACTTTATGGATAGTTATGTTATGAACATTCTTATTGTTAAAATTGTGAAACACACACAAAGAAGGATCAAACAATAAATCAGAACACCTTCCATGCACGAGAGTTGCAAACAATGATTTGTTATTTCATAAAAAAAAAAACTTACAAAATTGAATAATACAAAGAAGAAGAATGTTTATAAGATAAAATCCTAAATGATAAATGGATTAGATCATGGCAAGTGTTGGCATCCTATGTCATGAGACATAATGATCTAATAATAGTTCAATCTAATAAAAGAAAAAAAACACTCCTAAGTTCAAATTAAGTGCATATAGTGAAATTAGCCTATTAATTAATTAATTAGCTAATAAATTAAATATTACTTAATTATTAGCTAATAAATTAAATATTACTTAATTATTAGCTAATAAATAATTACTCTAACAAACCCCCCCTTAAGTGTAACCTAGGGAGTAGCTAAAAAACTCTAAAAGTGAATGCATAAGAAGCAAAGAAAGCATGAATGAGTCTTGGCAACAAGGCTTGATGAGGTACCCATGCACAAATAATCTAATGTTTCATAACTGAAGAAAAGGATAAAACCTCATGCGAAAAACTCCTCTTCAAAAGAGAGAAAGGTGAATGAAGGACTAAAAATCATCCAAACCAATATACCAAAAAGAATAAGGTTCCCATGTAGGAACACCTCTGAAGCATGAAGAAGTTGTAGACAGTTGTTGAAAGATGATTGCTATAGTGCTACAATGAAGAACCTCCTCTGAAATAGATGATAAGGATCAAGAAGACAAGAATCTACATGAGTGCGCCTAACAACACTAATTGAGAAATGATTAGATGGAAAACAAAGTAAAACATCTGGTAGACGAATATAGAAATGGTACATGAATTTACATGAGTGACCCCAACAAAACTACTCAACCATGCAAGATGCAATTTGAAAATACAAGTACCAATAGCTTGAAGAACATTGATCAAGTGAAAAAGGAAGGTCACTTCCAGAAATAGGAATAAAAGAGTGTTTATATGGTAAGTTCCCCATCTCACCAAAATGCATGAGTAACCAATCACTACATCTGCCTAGTACATAGGAGCAAAAACTAGATACATAGATCACTCCAACGCGAAACTGGGGAAGCATTAGCACCAATAGTAGAAACCCCCGATAATGTAGACAAGGGAGAGGGAAATATAGGTCCACTGAAATGATGTGTCACCAAGTAGTGCATGAAGGAGAAGAATCTTTTGAATGTGCACGAAAGAGTACCTACAGCTAAAAAAGGATGTGTGAACCAAGGCACACACATGAGGCAAGAATCACAAGTATTCGGCATCGTCATGGAGGGACACTCACTTGACAAAGGTGTGATGACCAAACAAGGTACTACACAACCCCCCTGACACTTTATAACATAGTGCGAGTACAAAAAGGCATAACAAGATGTGCAAAATCCCCAAAAAAGATATACTAGAGTGGCACTTTTTCTTAGTGCATCTATAAAAGAGAAATTTCTTAGAAAAGATGTCTACAATTCCCAAGGAGAAAAAAATTCTAGAAATACATGTAGAATAGGGGTAAGTGCAAAAATATGGGGGACCAAAAAGGGGTATTAAGTGGCCACTTTTTTCTTAAATAAGAAAATACTGACCTTGGATGAGATATTGAAGATAGTTACACTCAAAATATGAAGATGCAACAAAAACAAAAGTCTTAGTGATCTGAATCAACTTTCTAAACTACTATTTTTTTTAAAAAATGGTAGAGATTAAGGGATTCAAAAAGGGGGCCACATAAATTGGCCATATTTAAAAAAAAAAAAAACATAACATAGTGTCTAGTGTGCCCCCCCTAAAAAAATTCTTTTTTTCATATTTTAAAAATTGCTTCAGTGAAAAATTAGCTAACACCATGTAGTTTATCCCCAATTTTTTTCCTATTTTTTTATTAATTTCAAAGTGGAAAAATTCTGAAAAATAGAAAATTGAGCATGCTCCTCCATAAAAAAAAATTAAAATGATCAAAAATATATTTTTAATATGTGTAGAATGGAGTCTAGTTTCTAAATAAGTAATTTATTTGAAATTTTGATGAATGGTTAAAAAATGAATTCAAAAATACCACACATTGGTTTTTGAAAAAAAAATTGAATACACTAACAAAAGAAATTAAAGATGAAAACCTTAACATACTAAAAACGTGAAAAAAATTACATGGTTAAATTTTTAAGAGACAGCTTCAACATGTCAAATTTTAGTAATCAGGAGGTCAAATTTTAGTAATCAAAAATTGTATCAAGAACTACCTCTTTATTTGTCCATCTTCTCTCTCTCCCTCTCATTTTCTCTATCTCACTTCTCGATCCCTCCCTCTTTCCCTCTCTACTTCTCTTTATCTCCCTCCTTCCCTCTATACATCTTGTTATCTCCCCTCTCCCTCACCTTCTACCTCTCTCTATCTCTATCTCTATCTCTATCTCTATCTACTTCTATTTATCTCACCTCTCTCTCACTCTCTCTCCTCCCCTCTCTAATTCTCTCTATTTGACATACATCTCTCTCTCCCCCTCTTTCTCTCTCTCTCCTCTCTATCTCACCATTCTCTCTCCCTCTCTGTGTTTCACTATCTCACATCTCTCTCACCTCTCTCTCCCTCCCTCCCTCTCCCTTTCTCTCTCCTTCCCTCTCTACTCAGAATTTTTCCTCTCCTTCCATCACTCCCTACCACTCTCTACCTACCTCTATCGTTGTTCCTCTCTATCTCACCTCTCTCTCCCTCCTTACCTCTCCCTCCCTCTCCCTCCATCACTACCTACCACATTCTCTCTTTTTTTCTCTCTATCACCTCTCTGTCTCCCTCCATCTCTCCTTCACTCTCTACTTTTATCTCCCCTCTTCCTCTCTCTACCCACCTTTGTATCTATCACTCCCTCCCACTCTCTCTACCTATCTTTCTCTCTCTTTTCCTCTTTATCTCACCTCTCTCTCTCCCTCCCTCATTCCATCTCTACTCTTTATCTCTCCTCTCCCTCTCTCTTTCTATCTATCTTCTCCCTCCCTCTACCTCTTTCTCTCTACCTCTTCTTCCCTCTCTACTTATCTCTCTCTCTACTCTATAGCTCACTGTTATCTCTCCCTCTCTCTTTATCACTCCCTCCTCCCTCCCTCCTCTCTCTCTCTCTCTCTCTCTCTCTCTCTCTCTCTCTCTCTCCTTCCCCTCTCTACTTCTCTCCATCTCATCACTCTCCATCTCTCTCTCCCTCTCTCCCTCCTTCCCTCTCTACTTCTCTCCATCTCACCTATCCCCCTCCCTCTCAACTTCTCTCTATCTCACCTCTCTTTCTCTCTCACCTCCTCTACCTCTATGTCTCTCCCTCTCTAATTCTCTATATCTCTCCTCTCCCTCTCTCTCTCTCCATCTCCACTTCTCTCTATCTCCACTCTTCATCCCTCCATCTATCTTTCTTTCTTCATGTAGGAAGAGGTAAGTAGAGAGAGAGAGATAGTGAGAGACTAGGTAGGTAGAGAGGGAGAGGGGGAGATAGAGAGAAGATATAGAGAATTAGAGATATGTGAGATAGAGAGAGAGGGAGATGAGTGATATAGAGTAGAGTGAAGTAGAGAGGAAAGGGGAGAGGGAGAAGTAGGGAGGGAGAGAGAGAGAGGAGAGATAGACAAAAGTAGAGTGGGAAGGAGAGGGGAGGAGGGAGGGAGAGAGAGGTGAGATAGATAGGAGGGAGAGAGAGAGAGGGGGTGGAGGGAGGGAGAAATAGGGGGAGGGAAAGAGAGGTGAGATTTAAAAATTTAGAGAGGGAAGGGAAGAGAGATGGGGGAGGGATAGAGAGGTGAGATAAATAGAAGTAGAGAGAGGTGGTATAGACATAATAGAAAGGGAAGGAGAGAGAGAGAGCGGTAGTTCTTAAGATCAAGGGATAGAGATAGTGAGAGATTTCTAGAGTACAAGGGATAAAAAATGAGTGAGATAGAGATAGATAGAGAGAAAGATGATACAACTTGTTGATTACTGAAATTTGACTATCTTAAAAATTATAAGATATTTCAAAAACTATAATTTGCATTATAACTCCTAGAGATCTAAAACCACTCTCAAACATCCCAAAACTATATACATGAAATATAACTTAAAGTATAAGAAAATAAATATCCATATATAAATTTCAACTTATAATTTCATTGAAAGAGAAGGAGAAAGACAAAGACAGAATTTTGTTTCAAAGCAAAACATAATGCAAGCACATTATAACACACTCAAATTTTGTGGAAGCATTCAAATAGCGTGAGTGTGTTATATGCAAACCAACCCATAAGGTGAGTGCATTTCATTGTAACATGCTCACGTTCTCTTTTTCAGGACCAAAAAGTGGAGTGGCCACTTTTTGGCCCCCCATCTTTTTGCACTTACCCATAGCCAAAAAAAAGTCATCCCACATAAACATAAAGTTTTTAGAAGCCAAAACATCCAAGTAATTCACTTGAATGTGAAAACACAAAAACTCAATAAAATTTACTTGGAGAAAATTTGGGAAGTTTATGGATAACTATGAATAGCCCTAAAAGACCTTTTTAATGCTCCAAGAATCACAAAAAGGAAGAAACAGGTCAAAATTTGTGATCTCAGAAGTGAAAATAACAAATATGAATTGAACAAAAAAATGACATTTAAAAGAATGTTGTTGGACAACGATAAGTTAATTGTCGCTCTTGCTTTCTTATCTAATTTTTCCAATCCTCATTTGAAATCACAGTTGGCTTCTTCACTTTTCCTTCCAACACGAGTAAAAGATCGCCTCTAATCAGCAAAGACTCCATCTACACTTTCCACAATTTGAAGTTCTACCCCATGAACTTCTCTATCTTCCATTTATCTACTTCCTCCATTCCTAAAAATTATCACAATTCTTGAAATAACAATTATGCCTAGCTCTTATACCAATTGTTGATAACTAATTGCAGATAAAAGAAAAGATTACAAAAAAAAAACTTAGAATGAAAACTAAACAATAACATGAAGACACGAATTTATAGTGGTTCACCATAAAATGGCTACGTCCACTTTTGAAGTAGGGGAATCACTTTTATTATCTCTATAGTTTGAATACATTTACAACAGCATCAATATGACACCAGCAATGAATAATCATCAAATTACATTATTCGTAAAGGATAAGCTTTTGAATAGGAAAGTGAAGAGTCACTTCACTTGGAGGGAAAAACAAGGCTGACCACTAGGCTTCAACACCCAACAGGAATCATCACAGAGATTTGATTACCTTATTCTATGGTGATGAATGCTAAAGTTAATATATGCATGACATTACTCATGTTTGAAAGAGAACTATGAGGAATTTAAAAGATTCTCTTGATAATTTGACTCTCTATAATCTACAAAATGAAAGTGCATGACTTTTAGAAATACCCATAAATGTGTTCTTATAGAGGCATGATCTGTGATGCGAGAGGTCTCAATTCTTAGAAATGAGACACTTGTTCATTAATGAAGGGACTTATAGTCTATATAGAAGAAATACCCAATTAAATGTGTTCTTATAGAGGCATGACCTTTGATGCAAGAGGTCTCAATTCTTAAAAGTGAGAAACTTTTTTATTAATGAAGGGACCTATAGTCTATATACAATTGCTTAAAGCTTTGGACACCGAGCATTGTAAACTTGAACTTAAAGTCTACTACAATCTACAGGGAGACATGCCATCTAATTCTAAACTATAATATTATTAAAGCTAAATGTATAAGTTAGTGGTCATTAAGAAACTAAAGCACACAATATTGTTATAACAATATATTGGAGAAGATGTGCTTATATAGAAGTAATTTTTAATCATATCTATCAAAGAATGGTTCAACACAGTCTTTTTCATGGAATATATATTCCATAAGAATAAACTAAAATGCAAAGAAATCTATATTGCTCATTATGTCATATATATTAACAAAATTTAGTTACTTGTATTGTTAAATACATTCCATTTAATAGTTAAGAGCTAGGACACCAAGATGTTATATGGGTTGATTAATGTGAAATTTGAAAGCATACAATAATTTTAAAGATAAGAATCTATGATTATTATGATTTGATACCAAATGTAATACTACATTTCTCCGAATGTAAATTGGATAATTTTAATATATATTTGGCAATGGATTTATTAGTGTTATTAATTAAGTTTAAATATTATAAACTATTTCTATAAATTACATACAAATACAACAAAAATGCTAACTAATCAATGTTATCTAGTTTAAAACTTGAGCACATAAAGAAACATCACCAATAATACATAAATTGACATTCAACAATATAAATATGATTAAAAGAGAAGAAATAATATCATTAACGAATTCAATTAAATAAACTCCATCTCATTTATAATTAAAAATATCTTAGAATTGAGTTTATTACTTATTTGAACCATATATCTTGGATAGGTCATTCTCACCCCAAGAAGATATCAATGATATTGGCTCTTGCTATGGAATAATCTAGGAGGAAACAATTCCTTTTAGAACACAATGTACTGTTACACTCTACACAAGTGTTGGTTCAACAAAACAATGCTCAACACAAGTGCACACCATGCCTTAGAGTAATTACTCAACATGTGTACAACACCATCCAGAGTAATTACTCAACATGTATACAACATGCCCCAGAGTAATTTCTTGACATGTATACAACATGCTCCAGAGTAATTTCTTGACATGTATACTATTGGGATTAAGGTGTCTCAACCTTAGAGTCCTAATATTGATTTAATTAATGTATTATTGTATTTATTTGTATTATTTAATTGCCTATGGTGTCATGTCATAAATTGGGACCCATTGGCTAAGTGACATCCTCGTTGGAGGTGACTAGATGACACATAATCATCCCAAGTGGACATAGGCATAACACTTTGGAATCTATGACATATGATAGATTCTATGGTGCATCATAAGGCATCTTTATGCATGGAGGAAGTTGGTGCTCAAGATGGGTTATGACAAGGTGTAAGAGAATCAGGTATTTCAAGTCATTTATGACATATTCTCTCACAACTATAAGTGTTGTAAGTATGATAGATGCTATGACAGATTCTATGAAAATTGTAAGGCATCTGTCATAACCTATTTTTAGCATATTCTAGGCACCCAAGCTTGAAGAAAGAATATTGCATGTAATGACACTTGTAAGAGGTGTAAGGGAATGTTGTACATGTGTCCAAATGAATGTTTATGGTGTGGGATGTTGTGCCATGTTGATTTGGATGTCCCTCTCCTTCTAGATGCTTCTTGAAGCTTGTATCTCTCTATATATCGAGTGCCTTCCATTGTAGAATGCATAGTTTATTTGTAGGTAACAAAGTGTTGTCGGTATCACTCCAGGATAAGTGTTTGTTTCAAAGCACTTGTTGAAGAAATCTTTGTACTTGGGGCTGATTGTAACTCTTGTTTGAAGTAATACAATAGTATTGTGCTTTTAGAGCGTGGGGTTTTTTACCTGAAAGGGTTTTCCCCACGTATATCTGGTGTATGTTGTATTTGTGTACTTGTTCTATTCCATTATTCCTATGTGTTTCTCTTATTATAATTATAAAAGGTGTTAAGAGGAATTTTTTGTAACTCTCCCCTACTTAGATTAGTGTAGGAAGTTGTTTCCGCTCACCTAACTTCCTTTCATATACAATATTCATCATAATAAATACTCAACACACACAATAGCCCTAGCTAGCCCCTTCTCCAATGCCCATAGCTCACCAAATCACTTTCTTCTTCCTTGAATGTTCTACATGCCTTTCTAAGTCTCGTATAAATGCTTATATAAGCCTTAAGGGGTGGTTTCTAAACCATCACACCCTTTCACAAAGGTTTCCATTTAATAATTATTTAAATAAATAATTATTCCTCCTCTTTGAAAAGAGTTTTTATACATATTATTTATTAATCCCTCTTTTAACCAAAAGATCATAATATACTTTATTTTTCTATCTCCCCTTTAATTCTAGAGGGTTATTTCATAATTATCTCTTCGCTTGGGGAAAAATTCACATAACAATTATGGTAGGTGCTTTCAAGGATTTCATCCATGACTTTTTTAGGTTTACTTGGATAATTTATGGAACTATTGTGCATCATGTTGACTCTTTGCACCTAATCTTTTAGAGATGTAAGTATCGGAGAATTTTACTCAACCTAAAGAAGTGTACTTTCATTGGTCAATATGAAAAACTAGTAACACACATCATATGCAAAGATGGGGTGTTAGTTGACCCAATTATATTTGTTGTAATATTATAGGTGTAAGTGCTTAAAATACCACTTTAGGCTTGCACCTTTTTAGGCCACACAAGGTATTAGATAAATCTTATTAAAAAAATATGTAGACATATTTGTGTCATTAGATGAGATATTAAATAGGGATGTGTCATGCCCTAACCCTAGATACCTGAGTTGGAGGTTCAAAAACAACCCAAGAGTATTAATTTTCACTTTTTTAATGCTTGAAACTTGGGTTAACAGGTTTCCTACAAGTTTCCCACTCTTGCCCTCAATTTTATGACTCTCCCATGTACTTCTCACAAGATATTGTTTTGATATATGTCTCACATACATCATGACATTTACTTGGGGTTGGCATGTCAAAATAAGCACATTAATTTCTAACATGAAGAAATCTAGTAATGGTCTGGATTGAACCTCTCATTCCACCCATTGGCCATTTACACACATTTTCAATTGTTAGTACTCCATGAAATGAATAATTGAATTGATATTATATATTTATATATATTGACAATTAATTTAATCGACTTGAAAATAATTAATTTTACATGCCTTATTCATACTTGGTTGACGCCATTTGAATGTTCGTAACCTGACCTTGAAACTTAAAATACACCATCCTTGTACTCCATGAAATGAATAATTGAATTGATATTATATATATATATATATATATATATATATATATATATATATATATATATATATATATATGTATGTATATATGTATATATACATGTATATGTATATGTATATATGTACATATATATATATACATATATACATACACACACACACACACACACACATATATATATAAACAACATGCATAATCATGGTGGTCTCAAACCACATAATAACAACATATTAAGCACATTCTAAATAACAAGCATAGTTCAACACAACCCAGGACTTGTCAAATAGCCAATTTGTAAATTTCATGCATAGAGTACCCCATGTGTAATCAACTAGTAATCATTTACAGTCCCAAGCTTATCCACTACTATTTTTCCATTACAATGTCACCGTTATGCCATGTTCCATTATCTCTGACCATAATATTATTTTTATGTGCCTCATAATTTGTAACTAATCGTTAATTCAAGCATGTCCATGTAATTTTGTGCTATTTATCCCACAATTAACTTAATGAAATTGATTTCAAGGTTTTTACCTAATGATATGTAGTTTTTACAAATTTACCATATGCTTACTAACTAGCTATGAATGCCATCAATTACCTCAAAAGTCTAAACTAGTTTAACAGTCATATCCTCAAAGTACCAAGTGCTAACAAAACTAAGAGTAGAGTAAATCCATCCCAAGGGACGCCATAGATCATCCTCAACACTTTTGTTTTACAATAACATATGGTAGCAAAGGAAACAAGAGAAAATCAAATAGGTAATGGTAGCACATATGAATCACTAACAGATTCATAAGGAGGGGGAGATGGGGGAAGACACTCTCCAAATGACAATGAGGGACCTATAGTAGCTCTCCTCACCTCCTAGATAGATAAGGGCCACACAGTAGCTCACCTTACCCCAATAAGTGAGGGCCACAACATTTCTCACCTCACCTCAAATAAGCTAGGTCATAATGAAGGTCTTCTCTTGCCCACTCGACCCCTTATTACGCTAGCAGACTCTTCTCCCTTAAGAGTGGTCGACACTAGGGGATACACCAACATAAAATACACATGAACAATTTCCCCTACCCATAAACACATAACCAAACCAAATCTTAATATTTTGGAATTTTAAACACACACACATGAGTGTCACGAAGGGTATACATAAGTGGATCATACTTGACATCCACTCAACTCTTATCCCAGACTGGATAGTTTGGATCATATACTCATAAGATAAACACAACATTTATTGGCCTCCCACGTATCACATTACACAACTACACAATTATTGGTTTCCCCATGCATCACATCACATAAAGTTTCCAAGAACTTATCAATTTATTCCACATGAGATAAAACATACATGCCTTACACCACTCTTATAGTTTGGTCCTTCACACAAGATTTTTCTAATTGTAACTTATCTCATATTCCCTATTTTTCTCTATTGGCAATCATCTAAATTCATTGGTGACAATGATGCAACTACCAATTTCCATCCAATTTGTCGCATAAAATATGTCACATTTCTATCCTTATTCGATTTTAATATGTTTACAAAGGATTTATATTATCAAATTGTGAATAGGAAAGGATAGTTACATGTATTAATAATTCTCATTTCTAAAAAAAAGACTCACATTACCCTTTATTTATCTCTACTACGTAACATGGTTTTCTTTCCTTCATAACCTTACTAAGCTCTTTTCTCTTACAATTCCTAGTTTAATAGGGCATAGAAAGGAGAATAAGATATTTTTGAACCTCTTACACCTTCTATGAACAAGGTATTAGTACGAGGTACTAACATAAGCGACAAACATACAACAAGAAACATAAAATAGCTAAATAAATAATATCACAAAATATTAACACATGCAACATCCATACACCAATTACAATCACATGCTACCACTATGGCTTTTCCTAACATAGGGTTTTCACATAATATGTGTAAATGTACACCCCTTCTAACTGAATGAACATTACTTTAGGCTAAATGATTTGTTTCTTAGTCAACACAACCATAGTTTTGTTTTCACATTTTATCAATTTTGTCCCTACTCTATTCTTCCTAAGTTTTCCTTGATCTTTCAAAAGGAAATGTACATAATTATTGTATACTCCCCACCTTAATTGTTATTTATTTATTTGTTTTCCCTTCCTTCATATTGTAATTGTATCCCTCAATATGTCCAATGATGAATATTTAGTCATAAAAATTCAACTCTAGAATGCCTTGTCAACATTTGTACTCCATTCAACACTATATGATGGCAACCAACTAGACATGTTGAAGTAAAAGATACCAAAATTTAAGATGCAAGTACCCAAAATTAGGAGTCCTTCAAATTCCCTTTTTTTTCTCTCTAGTTTGGGGATCTTTTTGGGGGAGGAGAAAGGAAGTAGGTCAAGTTGAGAAAGGAAAAGAAAGAAATATAGGTTGGAATGCAATGGAGGTAAAGGTTTTTTTCTTTAAACTCTCATGACTATCATGTCCAAGGAAGAGGTGAGTCCTATGCTTAGTTTTAGCTATTGTATACCCCATTGTGCTGAGTCTATGTGGTTTTGAAATAATTAATGTGTAAACCTTGTGTATTTCATGCATTGATGAGCATGCAAAGTTCTAGAATTTTGGTTGTGTTGTGTTCTCCATATGTCTTTTGTCAAACCCTTGTGTTGAAAATTGCGATGTTAAAAAATTATACATAATAAATAAAAAGAATGGGGTTGAATGTCATTAGGTTCTAGTTGAGCTTCTTAGCTCGGGGGTTGGTGAGAGCCTCCATGGCTTGATGACCCATATGGTAGGGTGGTTAGAGTGTCCTCCCTATTGGCTATTTCTTAACAGGTGTGTAGGTTGCATCTTGTTTTCCTCTTCATTGTTCTATAATTCATAAATGTGTAAACAATTAATAGAGGATGGGTATCAAAGAAAATCTATGTAGGCAGGGTTGAACTCTATATATAGTTCTTATTTCTCAATGTAAATAAATGTTAATGCTCATATTATTCAAGAAAAGAAATTGCATAGGCATTTTGTAACAAAGTTGAGAGGAAATCCCTGTATATGTGTGAGTCAAAGAAAATATAATGGTAAATAACATTGAACATTATAAGACTTGGAATTTAAGATGCTTTTCAAGTATTTTTCCAAATTATTGTTGCCTATTTTATATTGTGACTATGTTGGAAACATGAAAACAAGTCATTAAATGTGTTGATGAAACTGAGCTAGCATATAGGGTAATCTAGTTTGTTTTTTTTATTATTTTACAGAGGGGTTTTCTCCATTTCTAACCATGGAAATATTTGATATCAAGGAATTTATTTGTTTTTTTTAAAAGAGAGATGAAATAAAACATAGAGAATATGGGTCAAGAAATTTACAAAAGTTATCATACATGTTCATTATTTTCTTTAAGCTCAGGTAAATTAGGCACAATTGGTAGTAGCCATAAATGCCACATCCATAAACAAGTTGTCATTTTTGAAATAAGAAGGAAATATGAAGTTAACTTAAACCCATGTGTCACCTATTGCAAGTGTCTCAAAGGCACCTAGTATCAACAAGGGGAAACGTTTTGTTTCTGAGAATAATACATCTCATAAGAAATAGGAAATAGATAAATAAATAATTAATTAAAAATCGCAAGAGGGTCATGGCCTATTGCAGAGGATTGTGATCTCCATGGAAAAACTATGCTTCCCTAGTTCCATGGGCACATGCTCTTAGTCTATCTACTTTCCTTGTCTTAGTGCCCTTATCCATAGTGTCTGCAAGCTCACGTTGATCCATGCCTAGGTCAACAAGGAAAATGTACCTCAAATCTGTAGCCCACCAGTTATATCCAATGGATGCCATATTCATGCTTTCCTAGTGCCGCCATCATGGAATGATGGGTGAAATATAAAACCTTAATTTTCTTCACCTAGAATTAGGGTTTTCTTTTTTAATGAGGTGACCTAGAAAAGCATATCGACGACTATCTTGTGTCTATATTAATGCAAGGCAATTAAACAGATCTCAACCATTCATCATTTTCGCTTTTTTTAATAATTTTTTTGGCTACCTTTCATCATTTTTTTCTTTGTTGTTTCCACCGCCACTTGGGTTTCCACTCCTCCAAATTCTTCTTTGCTGGTAATGACCTTTCTCTTCTCCAATTTGGAAAGCTACGACTAAAAATAAGGTTTCAGCGAGGAATTTAGAGTATGCTTATTAAAATGAAAATTTGACCAAGATTCTAATAATGAGCATATTTTAAATAAGGTTCCAATGAGAATTTTAGAGTATGCTTATAAAAATGAAAATTTCAGCCAACTAAAAGTAGATTTTAAAGTATATTTATTAAAGTGAAAATTAATACTCTTGGGCTGTTTTTGAACCTCCAACTCAAGTATCTAGTGTTAGGGCATGACATTTGGTATAAGAGCTAGGTTTATCAACTCTGGGATCTCTACATATGGGCATACTTACACAACAGATGCTATGTTTTTTTATGTAGGTAAAGGGGGTCGTGTATGAAACATTAAACCCTTCCCTTTTTCTTGTGAGGTTAGGACACCTTGTGTGAGAATGGCTAGACCTCCACCCTTACTTCTTTTTCTTCTAATGAATGTATTTATAGGATACACATTTAATGTCTAGGTACCCAAATACATTGGTCAAACACTAAGAATAAATTTATATCTCCTCTTACAATATTGTATGTCATAGAATCTACAATATGTATCATTAAACCAACTTTCCAAATCTTAGGTGCTCTGTGGTCTTAACACCTATCTTAGGAAGATGCTCCATGTAACTCTCAATTTTGATCTTTTCCAAGCAACCTTCTCATGCAATGCCTTCTTGCAAAAATATTCCAAGAAATAGGAGATTAATAAATAGTTAAATAACGTCATCTCCCTCATATGGCTGCCCAATTTGTTCCACCCCATAAACCTTTGAGTGTTTGTATAATTACATCATAATTAAATATAATAGTCTGAATGATGTGGAAAGGCGATGGAAGGCCTCAAGCATATATGTCTTGCACGATTGCTTGTATGTAATTATCTTACATATTGTACTTATATCATCGATGTCTTGTTTCGGTATGTTTTATCTGACTATTAATTAAGGGACACATATGTTGTAGCTATGAGTGTGTTTGGACTATTCAACATTCCAACTTCATAGTTCTCACTATTTCAATAAAATATGAATGATTATGTTATTCCATTCAAAACCATGTTACTACATTGAGTAATAATGTTTACATTTATGTTTGAAATAATGCGGATTTAAATGATTATTATTTCTTGTAGAATTGATGATCATTTTACTATTAACATATCACCACAGATATCTTTATTGTGATTCAACTATTTGGTATAAAGTAGGTATTCTTGATGATTTATTGAGTGTACAAGCACATGTTTTAACTTGAATAGTGGTAATTTGGGATGATCCCATTTACAAAAAAAAAAGTGGTATGCGTATCTCCCTATTTCACTCAACTTAAGTTGCAAAATGTATCTTGTGATATATGTGAAGCATAGTTTCGAAATCAAAGTCAAAATTTGGATCCTTGTATCCTAAATAAACCAATAGTGTGTGATTTCATTTTATGCATTTATTTCATCTTTTGGTTCTCTCTTATATTTAATTAATTTTCACATTTATGTATTATGGAATTAGCAAATTCTATTATGCTAAATGTGAAAGTTAATATTTAATTATTATTGTGAAATTATTTTATGCATTTGAATTGAAAAAAAAAATGTTTTGGAATTATGCCTTAGTTTAATTGGTCGAATTGAATGTGGCAATTCATTAGGGAGATAACATATAATTGCATATAGAAATTTCTTAATTCTATTTGATCAAAATTCAATTCAATTTGAAAAGGTTAAAGGGAACCCTTATTTTTGTTTAATTTACTAACTTTATTTGGAAAACATATGTTATGGAAAATAGATTTATTTGTAAGAGTATTTTGAAAAATATTGAAATAAAATAAGACAATGAAGGCAATAAGGAAATTTAGGGTTCATGAGTTAAAAAAAAATCTTTAAAATCCTATAATTTTGTTAAAATTTGTTTCATTTAGGTTTAAGTTAATTACAAACCTCTCATCTTTAAAAGCATCGCTTATCACTTAGATGGAGTTCAATTACTAAATAATTATCTCATGAGATATTTATTTACGGTTGCTTAGGGTTTTTGAAAAAATTACACAAAAGTAAAAATAAATTAACATTAAAGTAAAAACTAATAAAATGGGCACAATGCTTTTACAAGTCTCATCAAGACTTTTCTGTTCTAAATTTATAAGACTTAGATAAAACTCACTGAAATGACAATGTGCAATTTTTTTTGAAATTATAATATAAGCATCACTTTTAGTTTAGAATATAACCATAACTTATTTTATTTCTTAAGACTTTTCTAGCCATGTAATTTTTTTTAGTTATATTTTCTTCTTTATAAAGATAATTTAATATATACTTTTAAGACTAGTTTCATTATTTATATAAGTCTCCTTTGGAAGTATGTATATTTTTATAACGATAAAATTAATTTATATTTTAAAGGTTAATTAAATATGAAAATTTAGCCTAAATTTTTTTATTATTGGTCAGTGAAGTAAATTAACATATGAAATTTTAATATTCATTATTTTGGATCATGTTTTTGTAAAAAATAAAATGTGTATGTAAATGGTGGTTAAAAGTAAAAGATGTTTGAGATTAATGGTTATTATATGTAGGAATATTGAATGAATTAAAATTATATCATTATTTGAAAATCAATTATAAAAAAATATATATTATTGAAATTATTAATATTGCAATTAATATTATTTAGTCTCATTATTATGTCGCTATCATTGTGTGACATAATAATGATTGACATTGAATCAAAAAAGATGGTAAAATTAATGAATAATAATTAATGTTACAAAATTATCATGATCATAGGATAAATATTAATGTTGTGGGGTTTTTAAAATATTGGGTGAATGTTTGGCACTAATGATCATGTGAAGGGATTCTATTAACAAAAATAGTAATACTATTAATATCTTGTAGTAACATAGAGCTCTATAATAGTAGTATGCAACATAAATATATATTATAAAGTTTCTTCAAGAAAATAAAATAAAATTGGTGGTTGTGTTCATGTCCTAGATGTAAAACTAGGGCATGACAGGATGATCCATTCTACTAGACAAAGAGGATTTGAAAAGATTTTGAGTTGTTAACAGATAAATTGTCCACTATGCCAATATTATAATTTTTGAATTGGAACACTTTGTTCCACATTCATGTAGATGATTTAGGTACTACAATTGGTACAATGCTTTTGTGACTATTGGAAGACAAACTTGACTACACAATATACTTTGGTCATCATAATTTAATAGCTATAGAATGAAACTATCCAATAATTGAGCATAAAGCAAACTGATCATGATCTAGGTGTTGCAGCAGTTCATACAATATCTACCAGCCACACCATTTATATTTTCATATATCATTGTGTTGAAATACCTAGTTAACATACCATTTCTTTGTGGGAAAGTATACAAATGGTTAATTTTATTTCATGAATTTTACTTCAAAATAAAGGTACATCATCTAATGTGAGTGTTAATCACTTATTACACATAGAGTCAAGTTAGAAAGGGAACATAACAAATTAAGGATGGGTTTCCAGATTCACAAATTTTTATAGTATATCTAGTATTGGATGGGATGGAATAAATTGTATTAATTAATGCTTAGGCATGCACTATATTCTTATATGATAACACAAAAGAAGCAACTAATAGTGTTTGCAGTTCTAAACTATTTAATCATTGATAAATAAATACGAAGGGGATGCATGAGACATTGTGTAGATGTGTCCCAAAGTAGGACCACATCATTGTGTTGCATGAATACAAAAAAGGATAGGTAGTATACTAGTATCGAGGACATGAATTTTATTAAAGTTCTTATAGGTAGGGTTGTGGTTGTCTACATTGAGAGGATGTGTAGGATTTTACATGAAGTTGTGGCATTTTCCAAAGAGTAGGGAAACCTAATCGATAAGATGAAATGTCAAACCTTTCAATAAATGGTCTATTGTATTTGTAGGATGAATAAAACCTTACATGAAAGAGTAACACATGAACCATTATCATAATTATAGAATATTTGATGTGGTTAGCAAAGGTTGTGCTTAGTAGGGACTGCACTACAAAGATAACATGTTTTAGCTTTGAACTAACATAATTATTAGATTTGGTTATCCTTTGAGTTTAAATACTAACAAAGGATTTATATTTATTGTACAAGCTATTTATATCTTATTGAAATAACATAAGAGGATGCCCTATCATCCTTGATCTAATGAGACAATTAAATCCATTAATAAGACTCTAGCAAAGTGAAGTTTGGATTGAACAATAAATCTCTTGATAACTTTTTTTGAACTCATTTTGACCCTTTGTAAATAGTGAAATAGAATAGTGTCCAAATAGAGTATTTTTGTGCAAGAGTTAATATTTGACCCTAACCTAAGTTGAATGTGGCATCCTATCACCCAAGGATCCAAATTTGATCTTTACATTTCTTGTTTATTATCCTAGGCCAATCTTGCATTTGTGACCATAAAATTGGTTTAGGATTGCATGCATAGTCTTGACCCCTAATTTCAAAATCAAATTTTATCCTAGGCCTAAGCCAACATACCTCCAACTATCCATCGATCCATGCACAAAATGTTTAAATTTGCACACTAGGGTGTTATATAAAAATATAAGAATCTAAGGTCATTTTCACATTTAATAATAATTGAGCATCCTCATAACAAAATCAACTATAATAATAATAACATATACATTGATAAGGATATATATAGGCATTTGAATTCTACTTAGTATGTTTGTGAAAATTGATCAAGGGACTTGAATGAGGCTTGGCATAAAAAGTGAAGTATGCTAACCAATTTTTTCGAAGAAGTAACACAAAATAACAAGCAATAGATGATTGGATTAGCGTTAGCCTCAAACTAAAAATCTGAACTTGAATGGAAGATACTGAACTTGAATTGAAGAAACTGAATTTGAATGGAAGAACTACTCAACGTCAAGAATGTGCACTCAAGATCCCACTGAGGGCGAGGTGCTAACATATGATGGAGTCTAAGAAATTGAAATTATAAACTGTTAGGCGGATAACCAGCCATGAGAAACAATTCCACACTACCACCAAACAGTGGGGGGAAAAGATTACAATAGAAAGCAATTCATCCGCTGCGGCGGGCATCCACAATGCTGTGGGGATTCACCACTATGAAGTGGGTATAAGAGTGTTACAAATAGATTTTCCACACTGGCGGTAAACCATCCAGGGGTAATTTAATGATAAACAGAAAGTAAATTGCAGAAATGAAAGAATGGTTGGATTAGTAATGCTTAATCTCAACCTTACAAATAAAACTCTGCAAATTACTAAGTACAATTGATAAGGAATGAACCTTAGATACAAGTATGAACTTCTACAATGATATAACACTCAAATACTGAAGTATAAGCCAAAAAACTGGAAATTGCAACAGTCTGATATAAAAATCAGAATTCTGGAAATTATAACAGCAGACTGTGAAACAGTAAAATATTCATAACTCACTCGTTTCACCTCCGAATTGACTGAAATCTTTTGCAAATGTTTCTCAAGAGGTAGGCGCCCAAAAACCAAGCACCAAACAGCAGCAACTTCAACTTATTTTTTAACTTGCACAATTCCCAATGCATATGAAATGGTACGGCCCTCTTGGGAAGGGCGATTTTAATTAAAAATCAAGCACTTCAAAATAAAATCTCAAAACTTGCATGAATGGTCGCCCAAGGTCAGCAAACAGATTGGTTAAATACCCAGAACGAAATTCAAGCTGGAAAATAAGCCATGAATAAAAATCACTTTCAGCAGTTGATGAAACAACAAACCAAAATTACCAAAATCTCAAAATTCTTCAATCTTTGATGCTCAATCTGCTAGTCTGAAGTTGAGAAGCAGCAATGTAGCCAACTAGGTGTTATATTGCAAACACGAAATTGGATGAGAGGCTAGGAGGTAGACTTCCTCGAAGCAATTTGTCAATTGTCATTTCGACAGCATAACTTTAGCATAATTTTCATGGATGAAATGCTGGAGAAAAAGCCTTCAATAAATAAGAGCTCACCAAAACTCTTCAATTGCCTGAGAAGCAGCTCAAAAGACACAAGAGACCTTTCCCATTCCCAAAGACCAATCAACTTCTCAAGTGGCGTCTCAAAAGCCTCCAAGAATTTCACTTTATTCAAATAATATAAAAGTGGCATCCACTTTTGCTCAAGGAATAAAGTTCTTAATAAAATTAATAAAGCTCTTTATGAAGGCGTACCCTTCATGGCCCCACTTTTAAAAACAACTTAAGTTATCTCCTTAGGCCAAGGGGGTGTCAACAGTGAATTAAAACATAATGCCTTTAATTAAATATTTTTCACCAAATAAAGCTCTCTGAAGACCAAGCCAATATAATAACAACTGCTCCAATTGAGAAGGACTAAGAGTGGACAACTACAACTGCCACAACTAGCATTTACTAAAAATAGTAAATAACATGAAATGCCACAAAACTCCAAGCCAAGAAACCCTAATTTCACCTCATTCCAGTCTACGGGTTCCGGAATAGACTGATGAATCAAAGAAGAGCGTATGGCCAAAATGGGGACATTACAAAAAGTTTCAACAATAATTTTTAACATCATCTCCTATTATTGCAAGAAAAATCACTATGAATTAACAAGATAACAAGTCCAAGAATAAATTTCTAGGCTTAAGACTATAGAGAATATTTAAGATCATAGATGTAGAGATTAGGGTCATAGGTGCAAGATTGAATCATATAATAAAGAGTAATCCCCTTTCTAATCTATTTGAGTACAATTGATGTATATACTAAGATAAATCATAAAACATGATTCACAACAAAATATTCCTCTTTATTCATATAAGTAAATACATAGGTATTTCTCTTTGTTGATTTAATATTTATTTGTGTGCATATTTCAATATCAATTTGAGACTGAGTTATTTTATATATGTTAGTCACTATATTAATTACTTAATTAATTGATTAGTATAAAATATTTTTAAAAGGCTATTATCTCTTTCTAGATATATTATACTCTTTAACCATTTTTTATAGATTAATTATGGCCTTGGGGACCACTCCCTTTGTATTAACAAGTACAAAATTTTACAATATATGCAGCCATATAATAGGCATGCAAGATTCACAAAAAACCATCATAAATTAGAGGAACTATCTCTATACAAAATAATTGAGGCCATATAAGACAAAATTGACTACATCCAACACAATCACCCAATAAACCAAACCTTTTCTTCTACAATATAATTTATATCCATTTAGCCCCTAAGGTGTAGATCGATTGGTTGAGCCATTGAAAGACATAAGCAATCAACGTAGGTTCAAACCTTGACTCACCCAATTGCGCACATTGTGGGGTAGGTACTAGGAAATCGCCCGGCCTAAAGAGGATTAGTCTCGCCTAGTAATAGAAACTTAAGAGAAGCTCGACCAGCCACGGGGATACCCCTCTGAAACATCAAAAAAATAAAAATAAAAAAATAAAAATAATTTGTATCCATTGACTGCTAGTATGTTAAAAATAATTACCATTATTATTGTCCTCTTCAAAGAGGACAAAGTTGTAATCAACAACACCTATTGGGACTACCCCTATCAAATTATTCAAGAAGTTCAATACCAACCTTACCTACTTATTCCTTTCCTTTCCTACTCAATCCTTACAACTAAGAGTGAATGGTATTCATGGATAGACAACTACACCCTCATTAATTACTTGGGAAATATTACAAAGAGTTGAAATTATGGATAGGGATCACTTCCACTAGAGTCTTCTTAATCCCTCCCAACTAGGAAAATTTGATAAGGGTCTTTCCAATTATTGTGATAAGTCTCCTTGTTCCATTTAAATCCAATAAAATGGTAATAAGAATTAAAGATGTGTTAGAATTAACTAGATAACTGTGGTTAGTTATCATTAAATCTTCCTCTAGAGCAATTCAAATAGCATGGATTGCCATTTTTAATTTCATCTTGAAGTCTCAAATCTAATATATTGCCTAAAAATATGGTTTGGTATTTCTTTGCTACAAATCACACACTAGTATCCATTTTTTATAATATGTTCTATCTCTCAAGTGGAGAGTAAGGATTAGATGAAATAATTAATTTTACATCAATTTATTGAATTATTTCAACATATTTTGCACACTTTATTAAATCATGTATGCTTCCATCACACTTTCATACTTCTCGATCTATCAATCTTGTTCACTTATTATCTTGAATATGTTGCTATATCTTTTATAGTTCTTCTTTCAGGCTATGCAGATTATTAATGGGAAATGCTTCATTATTAAAGTATAATTTTAAAATTGAATTAAGCATTCCCATTGGGTAAAATCACAATACTGTGTCTCACTTTTTGGCCAAGATGGACATTTATATTAACATTTTTAATTGAATCTTCACCTTTGAGACCTATAGTAGCTAAACCATTAAGAATTTGAAGATGATGCGAACTAGTGATTTGTGGAAATTTGTGTACATAGATTTTAAATATATATATTTTATTTTTTTCTGAAATAAATCATGAATCTTTCATCATTTCCTTTAATAACTAGTTTTAAACAGTAAAAAACATTTTTAGAAAGTAACGTTTATGTCGTCAAACATAATTTTTTTTAGAAAGGATAAAATTGTAATTTTTAAAATATAGATTCTTAACATCAATATCTAGGGCAAGGATATTTTTTCATAATTTTTTGTTACATATTTTTTTAATTAATTTTTTAAGTTAGTGTAACTATAATTTGGACATAGGTGTATGTCGTCAAACATAACTTGTGTACATATTGAAATCCTTTTTTTATTTTGGTGAAACAAGGACATCAATACCTAGGGAAAAGGTATTTTTTGAATTTTTTTATAATGGTTTACTATTTTTCCACCTCTATAGAATGAAGAACTTGATGTTTAGTGAAAAACCTATGTTTAGTAAAAATTGAAAATTAAATACCTGATAAAATGAAAACATATCAAAACTATACTTGTTGGAAAGATCATTTTGAGGGCTATGATATTGCAAAATATACTTTCTAAATGATTTTATTTAATCCCTCAAAAGGTAAAGCTTTTTTTTGCCAACATTTTGATAGGTGTGAAGGAGACTCCATTATGGGTATGATTTAATATTAGAGGGGTTCTATCCAAGGGGGTTTGATCTAAGGGGTCTTATCTAACCCTCTTCAATTAAAACCTTTTAGATGGAATCTCTTAAGGTTTAAATGATTAGTTTTTATAAAAATAAGCGATTTTCGGCAAAAAATAGGATGTCCCAAAAGTGAGACACATTATTGTGGTAGCACCCCATGTGTTCACTTTCTTGCTAGTTATGCATTCTTCATCCTCTTTAATGACAGTTTTCAAGGAAGTTTACATCCTTATTAATTTATTTATAAACATGTTATATTGAGAAAGCTATGAAATAATTGAGAATATGATAGGCCTCCTCTTATAGAATATTATTAATTTTCCAATTTAAGGAGCTATATTATAAATGACACTAATGACGATCATAGATTCTCCTTCCACCTACACATTTCACATGAAAAAAGTTTACATACTTGAAGGCCAAGAAGAAATGTTTGTGCTCCAACTTCATTTTTGGTGTCTTCAAATTTTTCAAATCCACCCTTCAAGAATTTTCCCTTGTTATTTATGATGATACAATGTGCTCTAAATAGGATAGAATTCCCCCTTGATATCCCATCAAAGTTAATTTTTAGCCAAATTATTGGACAAGGAGCTTTTGATCATTTCCAATTATTTAGGATTTTATCATTCTAAGATTTTTTTTCTTGGTGGATTGGGATGATAATTTTATCTTAACCACTTCTTCAATTATTCTTTTAATATTAAACATAAATCTACCACCCTCCATAGATCTATCTTAGAAAATTCTTATTATGTTCTTTCCATGTCTCCCAAATAAGGTGTGAGGAGTAAATCTTCCAAAGACATGAGAACATTGGAGATTTTTGCATATTTGGTGAAGAGATGAAGATTTTAAGAAGAGCCATTGCTAACATATTTGTGAAAAGGGGCAAGATACCAAAAATTCATAAATTAATTCTTCCACTAATCCACATAATACACACTTAGAAGGACTAAAGTATTTGAACTTCTTGAATTTTTCAATTGTAAGGATATTTTTGTTGATAGAAACCCAAGAAAAGATACCAACCGTGTGAAGAAAATTTCTTCTCCAACATAAGTGTGTTGATCAATCACAATCCCCCATATTCACAAACACAACTTTTTCTCAACCTTACTCCACCATGTTCCTTTGGAATACAAAATTTATCCCATAAATTATTAGGGGAACATTAATTTTTGCTAGAATTTTGAGACATGGAATAACGTAGATGAGAATAGTTGAGATTACTAATTTCAACATAAAAATCCTACCCATAGAGTAGAGCCATTTTCCTTTCCAAGTTGATAATTTTTATTGCACTTGTTTAGATGTTCCCTCCATAATGATGCTTTAATAGCCTTTTGAAGAGGGGCACCCATGAATAGCTACTTGAGAGATTGTCCACCTTATACTCTAGACAAGTAACCAATTGATTCTAAAGCACCAACCTTTACATTGAAGATTAAGATCTATAATATATCATAATTTATGATTTACCTTGATGCCTTTGTATATTTCCTCGGCATGATTTTGATTTGTATAGCCTCATTCATAGTATTAACTCTAGAAATGATAGTATCATTTATGAATTGCTAATGTGTCAAATCATTAATCTCATCAGTAACATTTATCCCTCTCCACACCCCCCGATTGATTGCAACCTATATTGATCTCCCAAAATCCTCTCACATGATTATAAAAAATGAAAGACAATAATGGATCCCATTTTCTTAATCCTCTCAATTACAAAAGAAGTTAGGAGGCTTGCCAATAATGAGCATTGAGTATATAATTCTCAAAACTATAATTAAAAAACATAGTTTATCCATTGTTGTGAGAAACCAAATTTATTAATGATTTTCATCAAAAAAAATAAATCCACTATATCATATGCTTTGCTTATGTATAGATTGATGATCATGATATTGTATTTCCTCACTTGAATAGAATAGAGAACTTTATGAGTGATTATAATATTGTTTGATATTGATCTATCTAGCACAAAGCCACTATGTTCTTTGAAGACAATTGTGGGTATGATCATTTTGAGTCTATTCACCATGGCCTTCTAAATGATCTTATACATTATATTACACAATCATATGGGACAAAATTTAATGAGGGAAAGAGTATCCTTTTAAAGAAATGAATGTATTAATGAGATATTTTAATATAGTTTCATGTTTCTTAGATTCCTCAACCACTTCTTGAATTTATTTTTCAAGGAATACCTAACACTTATGAAATAATTTGGCTGGTAATTCACCCAACCGAGGAGTTTTATCTAGGTGGAGTTGTGAAGTAGCAAGTTTGATCTCATCTATAGTGAATGGATAAATAAGCATATTGTTTTCATCTTCTAAGACTAGACTTGGGATGAAATGCATAAAATCTTCTTGATCATTGAGATTTTATCCATTCCTATTATTTAAAATTCTTAAAAAATGTTGTTACTTCAAAATTGATTGTTGAGGGGATATCTAGAACTCAACCATCTTGAGTTGATATGGAAAAAATGTGGTTTATGCCTTTCCTACTTTTTATTAAATTGTGAAAAAAGTTGGTGTTCTTGTCCCCTTCCTTCAACCAACATTCTCTATATTTCTAACACCAAAATATTTCCTTTCTTGCCATTAATTTTGCATGTTTGTCCATCAATTCCTTTTGCTTGTGGTATGCATTATGATCCATACCATTTAGAATAATTTCTTTCTTTAGTGATTGTAAGGCTACTTCTACCTTCTTTTTTTCTACATAAATATTCTCGAAGATTTTCTTATTCCATTACTTCAAGTTGAGTTTGATGAGATTCAATTTATATGTAAGTTGAACATTTTGGAACCTTTTAATTTTAGAGCATTTTTCCACTAGTACTCCACCAAAGGTAAAAGTTTGCATCTCTACACTACATGTTCTCAAATTTGAATGGAATTTTGAAGGGCGACTTATCTTCCATAATTTGAAGCCAAATAAAAAATGACCCGAGCTTGAGAAGGGGATGATTAAATTTTTTATTTTGAAACAAGACTTCAACCATTTGTTATTTCTCAATAATCTATCTAATATCTTTGAGATATTGTTGAAACCCAATATTTTGTTTGTCCATGTATATCTACCTCTCTTTGGAATAGATGTATCAAACCCCACATGTTCACAAAATATACAAGAATTAGTTGAGATTGGGAAAATTTGCATATTTCACCTTTCTTTCATGAGTTATCCAAGATTGCATTAAGATCACCACCCAGTAGCCCATAAATACTATATAGATAAAAACAAAGATTTGAGGAAAAGATTGTAATCTTACTAAGCTAATTTTGTCCAACAACCAACCCTATAAATTGAGTTTATTGAAAAAGACTAGAGGACACCCAATCTACCATAGGCCCTTGAAGCCTCCATAAATCACTATTCCATCTCATCCATTTATTAAGATGTCAACTTCATAGTGGTTGAGCTTATTTTCTTTTAATAGGAAAATATCCAAACTAGAAATGTCAACTTTGGTGTTTTACAAGGTGCCTCTTGTTAGGGGTGATGAGGCCTCTAACATTCCAAAGGTGATCTTCATTCCTTGTTGGGAAGGGTTATTCCCTTCCTAGATCTCATAATAATATTTTTTATTTTTATTTGGTTCTCCTATTCAACATCTTCGTCTTTTAGCACCTTGCTAGGTTTTCTCCCTTTACTTTTCTCTTTCTTTTTCTCTATGTTCAACTTCCTTTATTTTTAAGGCACTCTAACTTACTATCCTTTCTTCCAAGAATGTGATTCCTTCATCTCTCTCTTGTTCCTCTTTTGGCTTATCCAATGCTTCTACTTCTTCCTTATGAGCCTTTGATATTGAGAGTTCCTTACTTCTAGATACCAAAATTACTAAGGTAAATTCTATTGCCATCTTTATTGTGTTAGATGCCTTGAATTTTGCCTCTTGGGATCTCACAGGCTTTAATTTCCAATCCTTTCTTGTCAAATTTTGATTGGATTGGAATATCTCCTTCAACCCCTTTTTTTTCTCTACTAACATTTCAAGATTCTTCCCCTCATCTTGTGCATTATTTGCCTTAAATTTTGGTAGTTATATACCTTGTGGTTATATCTTTTACATATTATGTATTCATTTCATGACCCTTCCAATTTTACCCTTTTTGTAAACTCGAGCTAGTGGGGGTTTTCAATTTAATCATTAAAGGAAGAGGGTAGGAGATATTAATAAAAGACATATTTGGGCATATATTTTCCCTTTGCCCTCTTAGCATTATCATCCATCTTTATAAAGTTGTCCAAAGTATTACCAATGCTTAACGAGTTTGTTAGATCCTGATATTTTAATGGAATCTTATAGAGTTCAATCCACACGAGTGCATTTAAGATTGTGTTTGGTTGGGTTTAAAATTTCTTCCCAACCCTTTATATAAACACTAACTCCATCCATTAACCATGATCCTCCATTTAGAATATATATTGTTTTTCAATATTTTTAGGGCATTCAACCAAGAAGAAACCCTTTGGTAGTGATAAAAAACTTGTCTTTACCCTAGTTGTTGTTGATCCACACAAATTCATCCTCTAGAAGGCTAGTGGTTCACAACTTTGACAAAGGTGATGGATTGGGAGATCCAACATTGATGCCTTCAATAAAACCATTGGTCTAAAGTCTAAACACTTGATGTTGTTTTGGTTTTATCTTCTACAAGGTTAAATTAGAGCTTGAGAGTGGTGGCTATCTAGAACATTTTGACTACAACTCGTGTTCTAATATTCTTGCAAATACTTTCATTGCTAGTATTGTTTTTACACGAGGTAATATACAGTGAAAGCAAAGAGCTTGTGCCAATAAAAACTCGAAAAATTAAAATTGATGAGAGGTGTTAGAAGTAACTGAACTGTTTCAAAGCATCATTCATGGGAGTGGGACTGCAACACCTTTAATGAAAATGAAGCTATATATTTTTCAAATTGGTAGGAGTGCAAGCCATTTATGTTCTTATGTTGTTAATTTAGGGGCTTTATAGGTGCGAATCTGTTGAGGATGCTACAGATTTTGCTGCATGCTTGACCTGCATCACAAAGCTTTCTTTCTCTGATTCATCAAAAACTTATCGGTATCTGCAACAATTTTTTTCTGATAAATTCTGCTAATGGAAACCACTGTGGAATCTTTGAACGATGCGCAACTATTTCATTAATGTTGTTGGGTTTTTTTAATTGTTTTTAGAAAATAGTGGAGTTTGTTGCATTGTCGGGCTGGTGAAGAAGATGAACGAGTCTACCATTGTCGTCCTGGTCATCCTCCGCCTGGCTTGATGGTGTCCAAGAAACTTCATTCTACAAGTTATGGGTGATTATATTCTATGTTAATGAGAATCTTATTGTTATCTTGACTTTTAATGATTTTAAAATAACTGTCTATAGTAAGCAGGTGTTTACAGTTTGCAACTGTGGTTTAAACATTACATGATCGGTGGGGAGTTCGTTGATCACTCATGCCTCATTGTCATAGATGTGGGGATGTGGTGGAATGTTTTTGATACTGTCTAAGACCCCAGGAATTTTCATTTGGCTGCCATAGCATGTTCAATGTTTTTTGAATATCAATAACTAATTAATGTCCATACAGCTTCTACAGATGTCACACGCCTTACAAATTAGTAGAAACAGATTCTTAAAGATTTAACTAAATTATAAATCTGATGGAAAAGTGCACAGTGCTAATCAGGGCATATAATTTAGATAATGTGGATGCCATTTTACAATTGGATGTTTTGGCTGGGGATTCCGTAGATCTTGGTAGCAGGGATAAAAAGATGGTATTGCCCCATCAATTCTAAAATTTGAATTGTATTTTAATGGATTTATTATAATTTTAAATCTATTTTTGTTTTTTATGTTATTAAATTATTTTATTTTTAGTTATATTTTTTTGGATATTCTATTTTTTGTAGTCTTTTGTTCATTGATAAAAATGTATTCTTAAAATTCAATAAAGAATAGTGATAATATAAATTATATTAATCTAGCTATGAATTTAAATAAAAATATTAAATTATACTAGATAAGTGAAATAGCTAGAGATTTTATAATTTAGAAAATCAAGTATAAAAGGAATATCTAAATTGATTATTTCATATAAAATCAAGTTTCTAAATTAAAAGGTATAAGATTAGAAAACATTTAAGATCTTTTTTAAAAATATGTGAAATTACTACACATAAAAATAAGTTTTTAAAATTTAAAAAATTAAGCATGAAAGGAATTTTTCATAGTTCCCTAATTTTACTATTAAATGAAAAAATAAGTTTCTAAATTAATATACTTAAATTTAAAAAATCTTGAAAATATTTTTAAAAATCAAGCATGAAAGAAATTTTTCATATTTTCCTAAATTTACTATTCATGTAAAAATAAGTTTCTAAATTTATATACTTAAAATAAAAAATATTAAAAATAATTTTTAAAAAATTAACTATTCTTTCATGTCATTGTAAAATATTTTTTTAGTAATACTGTAATAGAAATAAAACTATAAAGAATGATATATATATATATATATATATATATATATATATAATTGAAGACACTTAAAATAAAAATCATTCATATTTTATTTTTATTTTATTTTACTAAACATTTTATATATATGTTAAAAATATATTATAAATTTAAGGCTTTATTAAATATTTTATTGTACAAAAATATATCAACTTAAATGTAAATGTACATAATAAAGACTTTCCATAATAAGTGCACATCTAAAATCAAATTAAATTATAAAATTAAATACAAAAGAATATAATAAATTGATTAATATACATAAAAATAAGTTTTCAAATATTAAAACTAGCCTATCTATATTCTTTTTTTTTTAGACTACAGGTATCGGGTAGCATGACCCCCTATAAACTGCAGTGCGCCTGGTAAACTTTTTAATGTGACCGGCGGCGCTGGCGCGACACGCCCTCCAGTACCACGGGACGGGGGGAGACTAGAACTCGTGACCAACAGAGCCACAACGAAATTACTTAGCCAACCGAGCTAGGGCCCCCGCCCAGCCTATCTATCTTTTCAAAAATAATATAATTAAGAATTACATTTACACATAACTTTATTATATAATTTAAAAATAGTTTGTATAACATTATTATTATTTAAAATTGGGTTATGGTTATGATTAGGAGTTAATTAGGGTTAGAGGTCAATTAGGGTTAGGGTTTAATTAGGGTTAGAGTTAGTGTTAGAATTAGAATAATAAATAGAGTTAGAATCATGGTTAGCAATTGATGTAGGAGCATCATGCTCTAGCCCTTTGGTCGGTGTTGCTCCCTCATCGGGAAGACTTTGGCTTATCAATAGGAGGTTTCTACCTATACTAGTGATGGAATGATGGTGTTGTTAGATTGGAGTTACATCGACAAGAGTGTGCAGTATTGGCGTGACATTAGTCTTTGTCCTAATGATAGAGCGATATCGGCGTGACCGAAGTGTTTCAATGTGACATTGCCAATAATCTTCTTATCAACAAGACATGGATGGATCAGTAGGAGTTTGTAAGAACTCTCCTTGATGGGGCGATAATGCGTAGGGAAGCATTTTCAGTGAGACAATGGAGTATCATTAGAACATTGAGGAATGTCTCTTCAACATGGTGATAAGAGGGTAGCCTATCGAATGGGACCCAGTCATGATGACATGGGTGACAATGGTGATGAAGCCGATGCATGGCATGGAGAGATTGGCTAATCCATGTCCTTGTTGTGGATTACGATGCAGTGACATGGCGATGAAGTGGTATCGCAATGACATGTAGGCATAAGCAAATGAAAAGATTACATGAGATAGATTGGACGATGTTGGTGAAAGGATAATTTATCGATGAGATAGAGTGGTGTCGGCAGAAATTTGAAGGATGTCTCTTCGACAACCTGATAACCTTCCTATCAGTGAGACATTGACATGTCGCCAGGACGTTGAAGAAAGTCTATTCGACATTTTGATGGCGGTGGACACATAGGGATGGTTAATGGCAGTGGATGACGAATGTGGTCACAACACTTAGCGAGGCAAGATTCAATGCCAATTCCACATCGTTGTTGTGGAATACTTTGTCATTGGCCAAAATGGTTGACGAAGCTAAAAATGAGACAACTGCCTGGTAATTTTGAATACTCATTAGTCGACGATTGGAAGCTACTGAAAATGAGGTAACTGCAAGGTGATACTACAACAATAGGAGAGAAGGACATCAAGGCTGGCATGCAAGAAGGGAGTGCTATTTAGTGACAGTGAGATGGCCCCAAAGAGAAAAAGGGAAAGGGTGGTAGAGTAGCCTGAAGGTTGGTGAGAAGAGCGAGCCGACCAAAATGAGAGAGGAGAGGAGAGGTTAGACTAGTGAGATTCAAAGGAAAATTTGTTTCACATTTGCAGATGATGTAAATAAATCCCATTCGATGGCATGTAATGTTGTATTGACATTTCAGTAATAAAGAAAGCCATGTTTTCTTGCATTTTGTTGTGTCAACCTCTATTTTGTCAATATGGGTGTGTGTGTGGTCTATTTTTATTGTGAGATTGTGATGACCTGATAAGGTCCTCTTATCTCGACTACGTCAAGTGGTATCAGAGTATGCATTAGGATCTATGGTTGATGATCAAGAGAAAGAATTGTAGAAAGCATGTTTGTTGTAGGCATGAAAGAGGGTCTGTAACTACTATCCTCTAGCAAAGATAAAGTTGGGTAGAAGGTATAGAGTTCCTCCACTAAGAGAGAGTGGGTAGAGGAAGCATCTTCCAAGATCTTTGTTGGGTAGAGGATAGTTGTGCGAGTAAGGTATTGTGACAAGGAGTACTTGTAACTTCAGAGGATTTGATTTCTAGAAGAGATTGTTGCAGGTGAGAAGAGACTTGCAACTATAGAAGGCTTGAATCCTAAAGATATTTGTTGCAGGAAGGACCTATGACTACAGAGGGTTGATACCCTAATAGAGAGGGACAAATTGTTGCATGGAGGACTTGTAATTGTGGAAGCACTTGCGAGTTCTTGAAGATATTTTTGAATAAGAGGATGAGATAGGTCATGAGGAGACCAATAATAATCCTATTTTGGGAAGGGTATTGGGAAAAGACGAGAGGAAAGAAGTTGTTTGTAGAGCTGAAAGAGATTGAAGTGAAATTAGATTCCCTTGAGGAAAGCTTGGGAATGAAGGAAAATGTTATGGAAGAGGAAGAGAAAGTGTCCATAAAGGAGGCACCCATGGAGACAATTTGGTCTCTTGATTTATTTGTTAGTAATTCATTTGAAGTTATGAATGTAGGTATGGAGAAGGTTGAGAATAAGACCTTACAAATGATGAGAGAAGATGAGAAAGTTTTAGTGGAAGATAAAAGAGGACAGCTTGCAGCAGAGGATTGTGATGTTGCAGGGCATGAAGATGTGGTGACAAATCTAAAGAATCCTAAATTTGATGAGCAGATTGGTGAAGAAAAGGATGTCACTTTGTTGAAAAAGGAAATGAGGAGAATCAATGAATTGTTGATAGTTGGGAATGAAAAGTTGAAAGAGAAGTTGGTAATGCATAATCTTTCTGAAGTGGTGGCTAAAAATCCAATATTTGATAAAGAATTCGACGAAGATGAAGATCTCCTACTCAAAGAGGAGATAAGGAAGATAGATATCTTCTTGGAAGGGAAAGTTACTGATGAATGTGATAAGGAGATGTAGGTGGGAGGAGATAAGTCCCATGAACAGGTTAATTTTGGTTTGTTTGTAGGAAAGGGAGAAGAAGTAGTACTGTATGAGGAGTGAGGAGAAAGACCAGTGGCAGCAAAGGAAATTTTTTATTGTTGTCAAGAATGTGTAAAAGTACATTCATTTGAGTTTGAAAGTACAGAGATGTTGAGGGTTGAGGCGTAGGCTAAGCAAAGCCAGTCTATTGGTATGAAAAGAAGAGAGGTTGAAGAGAAAGTTGCCAGTGAAGACATTTGGTTGTTGGAAATTCCTAATTTTGTTTTTGAGAAGTTTACATATTTAGTGGCGAATGAACAATAGAAGGAGTGTTCTCGGAGGAAGGATTGCAGCAGGTCAAATCCCACAAAGGTGGAAGACCATGAGGAAGAATGGTGGGGATCTGAAGTTTACAAAGAGATTTGAAGGAGGTATATACAGAAAGAGGAAAGCCAACAAGTGCAGATAGCGAAACTTCAAAGGAAATAGTTGAGGAGACTAAACAACTGGAAAGTGTAGAAAAATAAATCAAAACTGAAGGATGGCATAATAGTCACCATGTGTAGGAGCACATGATTCTTAATCACCTGGGGAGTCTGATGCATGAGCATCACACTCCAGCCCTTTGGCCGATGTTGCTCCCTCGTCAGTAATACTTTGACTTATCGACAGGAGGTTTCTACCCATACCAATGATGGACTGATGGTGTTGGCAGAATGGAGTTACATCGGTGAGAGTGTGTAGTATTAGTAGGGCATTAGTCTTTTTCCCAATGACAGAGCGATATCGGCGTGACCAAAGTGTTTTGGTGTGACATTGGAGGAAGTCCCTTTGACAAGTTGATAATCTTCTTATTAGAAAGACATGGATGGATCGGCAAGAGTTTGTGCGAACTCTCCTTGACGGGATGATAATGCATAGGGAATCATTGTCATTGAGACAATGGAGTATCGTCAAGACATTGAGGAATGTCTCTTCGACATGGTGATAAGGTTACCTACTGAGTGGGACCCAGTCATGATGACGTGGGTGACAGTGGTGACGAAGCTGACACATGGTGTGGAGAGATTGGGTAATCCACATCCTTGTTGTGGATTACGATGTGGTGACATGGCGACGAAGTGGTATCAAAATGATGTTCAGGCATAAGCAAATGAAAATATTGCACGAGATAGATCGAAGTTGGTGGTGAAAGGATGATTTATTGATGAGATAAAGTGGTGTCAGCAGGACTTTGAAGGATGTCTCTTCGACAACCTGATAACCTTCCTATTGGTGAAACATTGACATGTTGCCAAGATCTTGAAGATAGTCTATTTGACATTCTGATGGCAGTAGAAATACGGGAATGGTCAATGGTGGTGGATGACGAATGTGGTCGCAACACTTGGAGAGGCAAGATTTTATGCCAATTCCACATTGTTGTTGTGGAATACTTTGTCATTGGCCAAAATAGTTGATGAAGTCGAAAATGAGACAATTGCTAGTAATTTTGAATAATCATTGGTCGACGATTGGAAGCTACTGACAGTGAGGTAACTGCAAGGTGATACTAAAACAATAAGAGAGAAGGATGTCAAGGTCGACATGCAGGAAGGGAGTGATATATAGTGACGGTGAGATGACCATAGAGAAAAAAGGACAAGGGTCGCAAAGTAGCTTGAAGGTTGGTGAGAAGAGTGAGCTAACTAGAACAAGAGAGGACAGGAGAGGTAGACTAGAGTCTAAGGAGAATTTATTTTAGATTTGCAGATGATGTAAAGAAAGCCCATTTGATGGCATGTAATGTTGTATTGACATTTCAGTAATAAAGAAAGTTATGTTTTCTCACATTTTACTGTGTCAACCTGTGTTGTGTCAATCTGGGTGTGTGTGTGGTCTGTGTTTGTTGTGATATTGTGACGACCTGATAAGGTCCTCTGATCTTGACTCTGTCAGCAATAGAATTATAATTAGAGTTACAGGTAGGGTTAGGTTTAGAATTAAGATGAGGGTTAGGGTTATAATTAAAGTAGGGTTAGGGTTAGGGTTATATTTAAGTTCAGGATTAAAATTCAATAAGGATTAGGGTTCTAGTATAAATCTTGGGGTTAGCATTAGGGTGAAGGTTGGGGTGAAGGTTAATATAGAATTGGGATTAAGATTATGAAATAAAGCTTACAGTTAGCATTAGAGTAAGGGTTAGGATTAGGATTCAATTAGGGTTAGAGTTCAATCATGGTTAAATTTCAATAGGGTTAGGGTTGTTAGATAAATCTTGCAGTTAGGGTTGAGGTTAGGGTTTGCATTCAATTAGGGTTAGAGTTAGAGTTGTATTACTATTACGATTAGGAGTTAAAAGTTAAAAATAGGATTAGGGTTCAATTAGTTTTCAATTAGGGCTAGGGTTAGGTATGGGATTAGAAAATTGGGATTAAGGTTCAAGTTATAATTATGGTAAGAGTTAATATTCAATTAGGATTTAATTATCTAGAGTTACAATTAAGGTTTATATTTAGTTAGGGTTAGGGTTCAACTAGGGTGAGGATTAGGATTCAATTATAGTTAGGGTTACAATAAGATTAGGGTTAGGGTTTAATTAGTGTTACAAATAGAATTAAGGTTCCTATTAGAATTAGGATTATGAATAGGGTTAAGAATATAATTATGGTTATAGTTAAGGTTACCATTAGAAGTAGGATAAGGGTTAAGATTATAATTATAGTTGAGGTTGAAACTAAACCCTAACGCTAACCTTAATTCTAAAACTACCAAAATTCTAATTTTAATGCTAACCCTAACCCTAACTCTAACTCTTACTCTAATACTTATTTCATCTCTAACCCTAAGACTAAACCTAACCATACAATTAACTCTAATTCTATCTCTAACCCTAATACAAGCCTCAACTCTCTAAATTTAATTCAAATGATCTATTCCTAATTCTATCTCTAACCCTAACCAAAACCCTAATTTGATCCTAATCCTAACCCTAACCATACCCTAATTTTAATTCTATTTGTAATCCTAACCCTAACCCTAATCTTGATGTTAACCCCAACCGTAGCCCTAATCTTAAATCTAACCCCAATCCTACTCATAATTTAATCTCTATTCCTAACTCTAATCATAACCCTCATACTAAAATTATTTCTAACCTACCCTTATTTTATAACACACTAATTTATTTTTAACCCTAATGCTAATCCTAACTATATATGTAACTATAACCCTAACACTAACACTATTTCTAACCCACCCTAATTCTATAACAAAAACTAATTATAATTTCAACCCTAATCCTAACCCTAATAATATCTCTAACCCTAACCCAAATTTAAACCCTAATCGTAACATAAAAAATATAAAAAATCATAACTCTTAACTATAATTATAACCCTTACCTCGATTCTATAAAAAAATTATAACCCTAATCATTATTTCATCTTTAACCCTAAGACTAAACCTAACCCTAATCATACAATTAACCCTAATTATATCTCTAACCCTAACCCAAACCCAAATTCTATCTATAACTCTAACCCTAACTCTAATCCAAATGATAATCCTAATTCTATCTGTAATCAAGGTTAAATTATTAAAGGTTAGGCAATAATGCATATAAATCAAACCCTAATAAACAATGAAGTACAAATAAGCATAAAGACATAAAAAACATGGAACAATATTGCCAAATCTCCATGCCACCATTGATTCACCTTCATTTCACTTCTCCATTTTTCTTGAATATAATAATTGCCCTCAAAATTTTGAGTATGCAAATAGGCCTATGACAACGACTAAGCAAAATATTGAAGATTCTTAATGACTATGAATGCACTTGATGACTTGATAGCAAGATAGCATAAGATTGCCTAAGCTCATGTAAACTCTAGATAGCTTGTGGATAGATGGAAAATGACAATGATGAGGTCATTTATAGGGAAGTCCATTTTGAATGAAGGGCTAAGATTGAATGACAATAATCAATGGCCAAGAATGAAAGATGAGGTAAAGACTAGGGTTAGGGTAAAATTATAAGGATTGACAGTCAAGATTAAATTATAAATAATTTAATCAAGGGTGGAGGTTAATTAAGACATGGATAGATAAGCACTTGATGTGGAAGATAAGATTGGCATGGATAAAGAGGTGAGAGGAAATTAAATAATAATATAATTATTTAATCTAGGTGACCAATGGATAATTAAATAATTAAAATAATTCTTTAATTATAGAGGAATGTGACAGGGAATCTTTTGAATTAAATAATGATTTAATTCAAAATTCAAGAGAGTGGACTAAATTAAATAAATAAAATTTATTTAAGTTATGACAAAAGAGGCTAATGAATAATTAAATAATTAAAATAATTATTTAATTATAGTAGAAAGTGGACAAAAATTAAATAAATAAGAATTTAATTAATTTTAGAAAGAAAGAGACTTAATTAGTGATGTAATTAAACAAATAAAATTTATTTAGTTAATCAAGGAGGAATAAAGATAGAAATGAATTAATTAAATAATTAAAATTATCTAATTAATAGAAGACTTATGACTTTAGAAAATAATTAAATAATTAAAAAATTATAATTATCAAAGAGAAAAGAGGAAATGATGGAGAATTTTAGGAGTTGCAAGCCTAGGACAATTTTTAGTGTCTACATTTTTCCCCTCTTTGATAGAATGCAGTTCATCACATTGGGTCAAAGAAAATTAGTAAAAATATGCCCCAATGTGAAGAGGATGAGGAAGGATGATGAGGAGGGTTGTGGTATACCCCCTCGAGAGGACATGCGGGTTCAAAGAACACAAGTGTGCTCTCGAAATGGATGAGAAGACTAGAGGATGAAGGATAGAAGAAATGCTAGCACGAAAGATATGGATGTTAGTATGAAGAAAGAACTTCAATATTTTTCCAAATAAATAATATGCCATACATTTAATCATCATTGGGCAGTAAAATATGAAAAATGGACAGCAAACAACATGGTATGACATAGACCAAGGTGTGCAATGTCATCCACTTGCAAAACAGACAGTCACAGACAAGGAATGTATTAGCTCATACTAAGGGAAAAGTTGCCCCAGTCTTTTTGCCAATACAATCCACAAACAACAATCAAAGAAAAGAGAGTCATGAGACATCATTGCTCCTCTAAATCCTTTATGAGACATCCTCAAGGAAGCTAGTAACTTGACTCAAAGACAAATAAAAAAAAGATAAGACAAAACAAACCACAAGGTCAACAACCATTCAGAGTGTTTGCCAAAATATGATTGTTTGAAGGTTAATTAACTAGGTGATTGACGGGTTGATTGTTTGACAAAGCCTGGTTTCAAGAGAGAAAACATGTTGTATAAGATGTCAAGTCTGGTTTTGATCATGTGACCACCTGTATAAGGCAAATGATGATGCTTGACTAACATTTTGTTTCCACAGTCCATGATCTTTGACTAAATGAAAATGTCTTGTTTCAGGCAGGACACATCCTGTATAAGACATAAGTTGATTGGTTGATGGTTTGACTATTTGATTATTTTGATAATTTTTTTGGTTTGACTGAATGACCTTGTTGACCTGTTTATCTTGTTGATGTGTGACTTGCCTGATGTCTTGATGACTGTTTGTGTCTATGTTGACAATGCCTGATTTATTGTGATTGACATGACAAACCCTAAAGGACCGACCTAGGTGGCCTTGGGGGCTCATCGAAAGATGACCTTTCCTACGTAACAATGCACAGAGACCTTGTAGTTCGACATGACATGACTTTGTTTTATTTACAAAGGACTGAGTTGTGATTTTATTTGACATGAGAAAGCTAAGAAGACTGACCTAATGCCTTGAGGGCACATCGACAAATGGCCTTGCCTACATTTAGTCACATAGGCAGCATAGCTCGACATGACTTGACTGACATGACTAACTTTGACTTTGTTTTTAGGATTTTTGCAAGTTATTTGGATGTTTTTTGTGTTTTTGACATGTTTTGATTTTTTTGAAGGTTTTATGATTTTTTTTGTCTTTATGGGAATATTTAATTTTTTTTGTCTTTTTATCATTTTATGATTTTTTTCTTTTTTGGGAATATTTGATTTTTTTGTCTTTTTGAGTGAAAGCGGCCTTTGATAGATCTAATGACATAGATCAAGTATTTTCCCCCAATTGAGTATAAGACCAATTTATTAGAGGGTGTAATGGAATGAGATGTGTTATGGAAAGTGAAAAAGGACACATGATGCCAAATGTTCCAGGTTATGGAGAGGACCAGGTTATGGAACATACAACTAGTCACTATTATGGATGCTATGGGATAGGCAAAAGATGGAGACAAGTCAGATTGGAATGATGGTAGACGACGAAGCTAAGTCATCTACACATGGTGTCTATTTGCTAGGTTTTCACCATGGTACTTATCCAAAGCACCATCAAAGTGGTTTTCACTATTGGACGAATTATTTCTCTTTACTATTTTCTTTATTTTATTCATTTTTTTAAATTTTTTTGGTGTTACTAGGACATCTATTGCCAAGTTTTCATCAAGGTAATTAATTTTATTTATTTATTTTGTATTTTTTCCAATTAAGATGAGACTTTGGAAGCTATGTGTAGAATTGATATGTCATGATGATGCCTTGATCTTGTTTGGATGACTGTGTTGGACAAAAGAACCTAATTTGAACATGGAATGTAAGTGGAAAATATGAAGGGTGATAGAAATGGCAGATGAAAGAGGCTATGGTATGATCCCTAATGTGCACACTAAGTGGGCCATCGGGCTTTAGATGAAAAGGATTTTGGGAAACTGATGAGCTAGAGTACGTTGAGGGTTCATCATCAAAGGTACATTGAAAAACATCACCAATGGAGGTGATATGATAAGCGAATATGGGCATATTGAATGGAATGTATGGAATGAGTGAAAGTGATGGAAATGAAGACCTTGGATCAACAAGCTCTTTGTTTGACTTTTTGCACTGATAGATGCCCTCAGTGATTTTTGGTGGAGGAGCTTTCTTGGAAACCAATGCTTTCTGATTTTCACTTTTGATTTTTATTTTTGATTCATCCAATAGATTTCTATGTTGGATAGAGGACATGTTTTGGCATTCTTGCTCATTATCAACTTGTAATTTTAATTGGTCCAATAAATTTTTGTTTTAGCTAGATTACTTTTCTTTATTTTCTCTTCTTTTCATCATGTCTTTTGATTCTTGATCTCCTTTTAAAGGAATTTTCATTCTTGATTCTTGGGATTTTCCTTTGTTGTTTTCTTTAGATATGACTTGTTGATCCATGTCTATGATGCAGATGATGTGAGTGGAATGAATGAAGTGGATGGAGTGACCAGAATGCTTGGAAGATGAATGGGAGTGACGATGTCAATAATGTTGTCTTTGGGACTAGCCTTTTCAGTACTGTTCACGTCAATAGAGGCTTGCACATCCTTAATGACCTGGTAAGATGCCTTAGTAGAGATGACAATAGGGGGGACATACCCTAACCCAGGATAGGTCGTATGGAAGGATGATTTATGGATATCCTCAATGGGGTCAAGATCAAAGAGTGGATTATCATATATATCTTGGTCAAACATGGGGTTGTCATGGATATGAAAAGTTTGAGTGGAAGCGGATATGGCAAAGGAAATTATGATATTAGGATCCCAAGAGGTGTCGATCCAAGCATGACCATCTATTTGTGTAGCTTTTGAAGCGGTCTTGACATCATTATTGGAAGTCTGATTATCTTTAGCAGCAGTAGCATTGTCGTTTATCTGCAACTTGTCCATACGATATTCTCCACATCTCATGTCATGGAATTGGACCTTGGGGTTTGATAGTATGGTAGATGAAATGGATTCTTTAGTCAACGAGGATGAATCAATGTAGCGAGATGAGGTAGAAGATGAAGCTTCATTATTGAGAGACACTTGGAATTGTGTGATCCCTATCAAATTAGTGCAATATTGGAAGAGATCAAGATCACCAACTATTATAATTTTAGTGCCATTATATGGGAAGTTGAGGCATTGACAGTATGTGGATGGGACAACCTTCATGGCATGAATCCATGGTCAGCCTAGGAGAAGGTTGTATGGGATGTCAAGGTCCAAGACTTGAAAAGTAGTATCAATGACTATAGGATCAACTCTGATAGGTAATGTTATGGTTCCTTTAGATGATCATTCTTTGTCATCATATGCCTTGATGACAATGCTCTTGGTGGCTTCTACACATGCTTCCAAGAAACCCAACATCTTAACTAATTTTAAGGTACAAATGTTCAATCCTGCTCCACTGTCTACCAAGACTCATCTGAATTTGGTTGTATGAATAAGAACTTCAAGGTGTAAAGGGTCATTATGGTTTGTCTTCTTAGTTGAATATTCTTGTTCAAAAAATGTGGCATGATGGGAGTTTGTCAAATAGCCTACCATCTCTTGGAAATGATTGATGTCAAGGTTGGTAGAGACGGTTGTGTTCTGCAAAGCTTTGTCAAGGATGGCTCGGTGATCAGGTGATATACGCAACAATTCTAAGATAGAAATTTGCATTGGAGTCTTTCCCAATTGGTCAAGAAAATTGTATTAAGGCTTTGAAGACTGTTGTTGCTGCTATGGCAGAGGACCTTGAATGGTTACCTTAGTTTGGTGAGTGTTGACAACACATTCAGGAGGTTTCTTAATGGTAATAGTGTTGAATGTTCATCGGCAACTTGAATGTGGTTTATGATGGTGGTGTAGTTATAGTCATATTTGACATTAGCATAATTGGTTGAATTATTATTGGTCTTATTTCTCGAACTGGAGGCCTTTCCTTATCCATGATCATATAAAGGATCGGAAAAATCTTTATGATCGCTATTTGATGATTTTTGTTGTTGTCGGTTGAGTTCAATGGTGCCATTTTCCACAAGGCCTTGTATGATATTCTTTAATTTGTCTACATTGTGAAGTGGAATGTCCTAATAGTGGTGGTAGTCACAAAAAGGCATTATCATCCCACCAAGATGGTTTAAACTGTTTAGGGTCATATTGCTTTTAGTTTGGAAGTTTTATGACATTATGTTGCAGGAGTTGTTTTAGAAAAAAATCAATTGGCTTTCCTAAATGAGTGTATTGACATTTCAGGAACTTCCTTTGGATTCTTGTTTTTTGTGTATTTTGGATAGCATTGGCACTTTGGTCAAATGTTCTTGGTGCATTGTTTGATGTGCTAGGCTCTCACAGTGTAATAATAAGACTGGTATGAATAGTCTTAGCATCGACAACTCCATCATTAGTCACGTTCTTGTTTCATATTGCTTTAGGTCTAGAATTTTTATGACATCATGTTGCAAGAGTTGTTTCAAAACAAACTCAATTGGCTCTCTTAAATAAGTGTATTGATGTTTCAAGAACTTCCATTGGGTTCTTGTTTGTTGTGTATTTTGGATAGCATTAGCACTTTGGTCAAATGTTCTTAGTGCATTGTTTGATGTGCTAGGACCTTGCAATGTAATAATAGGACCGTTATGAATAGTCTTAGCATTGGCAACTCCATCATTAGTCATGTTCTTGTTCATGCCCAAAATTTGTTTTTGTCATTTGAAGTGTTTTGGGTATTGGAATTTTTGTTGGGCACCATGATCTCTCCTTTGTCAATTAAAGCCTTTTCAGGGATGATTCTTTTTTCCACTAAATCGACAAAGGAAGTGCAACATTGCACCTGAAAATCATGTCTTAGTCTTGAGTTTAAGTTTTCAATGAACATGACAACCTTTTGTTTCTTGGGTATCTCCACAAGGCATTGACTAACCATACTTCTCCATCGTTGGAAAAAGGTTACAAAATTTTCACCCTTTTCTTATGTGGTATGGCATAGGGTGGCAATGGTGATTTCATTATCAATGTTAAATGCGAAGTGTTCCATAAACTTGTTTGCTACTTCTCCACATGTTTTTGTGCCAGTCAATAATCGTGAGAACCACTCAAGTGTTATGCCTGTAAGAATTCTTGGGAAAAGCCTCATTAGGTATGTAGGAGCATATGCAATGTCTGTACATACCATGCAAAATTCTCTTATGTGTTCAAGTGGATTACCCCTCCCTTTGTACTTAGGCAAGGTTGATACGGCATAGTCGTGTGGGAAGGGTGGCATGTATAAACTTATGTCAAAAGGAAAAGGACATAAGTCTTGAGTAGTGTAAGTCTTTTTGTTTGACATTTGCATACTTTCCAACTATTGTTGCAAGGCCAACATTTGATTTTGTAAGACGTCAACTTGTGTCAATGATGGGTATTGTGTATTTTGTAAGCTCATGTTGGTATTTTGGAGTCCAATGTTGTGGGATGAGTTTTGATTAGGTATATGTGTTAATGAAAGATTCTGGTTTTGTGCTTGGGACATGTATGTGTATGACGGATTTTGATTTGATATGTTTTGGTTTGGTGTTGGGATATGTGTGTGTTGAAGTGAATTGGACGGTATATGCCATGAGCTTGTAAAAGTTTGACCAAGTGAATTTTGGTTGCTATATTGGGGAAAAGGTCCTTGGTTTCCATATTGCATGATGGGGACTTGGTTGCCACTTTGTGTGTTTTGTGGAATGGAACTTTGGATATGTCTTTGAGGAATATGTCTTGATTGTGACGTGATGGTGTGTTGAGAAGCTCCTAAGTTTGGTATGGTGTTCGTTGTGTTGATGATAACTTTAGGCTTATTGCTTGTGTCAAATGGACTTGAGGATGATGCCCCTATGGTAAATGTCATTGGTTGTGTTGTGCCAAAGGTCATTCCTTGTGTCATGCTTTGTGTACTGCCATGTGTATTACCTTGTGTGCCAAATAAGGAGGCGTGAATGGTTGTTGCATCTTTTGTAGTTCCTCCTAATGGCATATATGTATTCACTTATGGATGTGGATGATCCCCAGAATGTATTAACATCAAAACCAAGGGGTAATGTGGCACCTTTTGATAATAGTTTAGCTAAGTAATGTTGATGGTCATGTGCTAAGAACTCATCCACAAAAGATGCAAATTTAGGATCTTGTGCAACGGCCTCTATTTCTTCCACAACAATGTTTCCATTTGGGTCTCTAAGGACAAATTTATTGAACAAATATTTGTATGGTCTAGGTGTCTCATGAGATGAGGTATCAATTGGGTTGCCAAAATCATTGTCTTGTGGGATTTCCATTTCTTTTCTTTTCCTTTGCGACTGTGATGAACCACACTCTGGTGATCCACTGTGCTACCACTATGCTACCACTGTAGTGATATGCTCTGATACCACTGTGATGAACCGTCACTCTGCTGCGATGATTTTTACGATGCTTGTAGGTCTGATTTGTGGTTTTGTATTTTAATTTTTCTTGTTTCTTGTGTTTTAGATGTTCGATGCCAATGATATAATAATTTTCTTACAACCATATGCATATAAAGAACTCATATAAACTAAACTTCAAATATAAACTAAGAAGAGACTCAATAATATTGCTAAATGCTTTCTTCATTACATGATAGAGTGCTTACATTGCATAACTTCCATACATTTTGAAAAAAGAGACGATTTACAACCCTAGATTAACTTGCAGCCAAAATAACACTGTGAACAGTGTTTGCTATAGTACTCGTGCCCAACAAAATGCACATAAAAACTTACAACTTTCTCCCATCAAATGTTTGAAGAAATAGCTTCTAATACTAAGGGCACCCCTTTTGGATGTGAAAGCAGCCACTAAAGAGAGGCCTTTTCCTTTCTTTTGCTGTCATAAACCCTCAAACAAGGTGACTGGCTGTAGATGCTTAAAATCAGCTTTCAAAATCTTCCAAAATGCAAATAACTACCTCTAGATGGCGAATGGAGATGCTGGCAGCAAAAACCCTTCCAGAAGATGCCTCCAACAACTTGCAATCAGCAAAATATGGCTCCAAATGAATCCACTAAACTCAGATCTGCAACTTTAGGGTGGTATTTCACACCTTCAAGATGCCAAAATTCTAACTACAAGCCCCAAACTAGGCTTACCCACTGCTGAAATTGAGAAACCCTAGTTCCTCTCTTCCACAAACTCCACGCTTCAAACTTCATTCAACAAAATAACTCATGCATGAAAGGGTCGAACTTTCTCTTTGCCTTTTATAATTTCACTTTGAAAACACTATTCATTAAAATGGCACTATTCACTTAAGTTATGTCTTTTTTTTTTCACTTTATCAGTGAATAGTAACTGAAAAATATAAAGTGACCCCCCTTTAACTAATAGACACATGGTCCCTCAGCCTGAGTAAGTGAAATAAATGGTGAAGATGAATATTTTAAGCTCCAATAACATGCCAAACACACAAATTCACCACATCACTATACTCTGGATACCAATACTTCCTTTTACCGACCAAGTGCCCGTTCAAGTGACCCTCTATCCAAAACCATTAGCCTACAAGGATCGACATAATAGGCTAATCCACCAACTTTGATGCTCGTGAAAGAATGGGGACATTATAGCGACCTAGTTTCAACCATGTAAGACTTGCAAAAGGGAAAGGATATGATGGCTATGCAAGAGTATGGAACTATGTCTTTGGAAGATGACATATTTTTTTGAATTTTTGGGATATAAGTGTCTAAGGATGATGCTTAAGAATGATATCTAAGGTATGCCAAATGAAATGCAAGAGATGGTTGGTGAAAATGGTAATATGACCTAAAGAGGTGACTAAAAGTATGACTACTAGATACGCTATGGAAAAGCCAAAGCTAGGTTGCTTGATCAAACAAGGACAACCAAGGTTACAAATCTAGTTTATCATGACTTCAATAATGATGATGACTAAATGCCAAGGTTTGACAAAGGTGGTCTCAAACTAGCCTTGTGAGTTGAGGGCCAACCTAGATGAAAAAATGACTAAAATGATGGAAGGGTTGAAATCAAGACAACTTTTCTTTGATCACTATAGACTAGTCTCAAGCCTGATAAGTTTCCAAGACTAAGGTTCACAACAAGGTATATGAAAGCTAGAAAATTCCTTAATACTTTGCCTATGGTGGATGCAAGGTATGCAATGGTGAATGGATGACTGGAAAGTGAATGGAAGTGCTACAAGTGTATGGTCAAAGACTCAGGTTATGTTTAGGATCAGTTAGAAAATGGTTTTTTTTAGTTTTTCTCAAGATTTTTGGCTTCAGGTAGTTACATTGTTTGCAGTTTTAGTTGTAGTTTAGCATAGTCAATTGCGATTTTATGGAATTGTGGTTACAGTTCAGAATAGTTGATTGTGGTTTTATGTGTCACAGTTGCGGTGAAGGATAATCACTTGCGGTTTACAGTGTATGTTGCTTGGTTTTGACCAAATTTGAGGTTATTTTGCAATGTTCAATTCTAGCAAACACATAAAATAGTCTGAAAACACTTCTCTTTTGTTTGGTCTAAATGTTTAAAATGTTTAAATGTGTAAAAAAAAGACACTTGCAAATAATGCACAATCCTAGGGCTGGCAAGAAAACCACTGGTTGATATCCTCACTTGGATTTCTCCAACAACTTAAACAAGGCAGAAAACTAGAGACTTGGTGGCATTGGCTACCCTCCATGATACTCACTTCTTGGGCTCACCCAATCTCAATTCCCCTAAGAGGAATTCCCACCTCTACACATGCTTAGTGAAGACATGGGGTGGCTTCAAAATGACTATTCCTATGATCAATGAGTGTATAAAAGGTTTTGGCCACTAAAACAATTGGTTCTTAGTAAGGGCATCTGTTCAAGGTGGCCATACATGCAATAAGATTAGCTCAAGACTATGGTTAGTCAAGAGGCCTCCCAGTCCCTTCTTAAGAAAGGATTTTGACATAGCTCACGGGGCTACTAAGGATGGCACTTGTTGGTATGACACATCCGCACTCGTTGCTAAATGACTTTCGTCAATAAACACTTTTCTTATGTAGTGGTTCAGAAGAGCTTGGCTTTAGCTTGTTACCACTTGGGTTGTTCCCTCTTTTGTGGCAGGCTCTCTAAAAAAGAGGTAAACAAAAGCAAGAAAGTACGTTGTTTTTGATCATTCAAGATCACACTAAGCTCAAGGAGAGAGCATACACAACACCTTTGCCTCACACTTGCATGATGTTCATTTTAAGCCCAAAATCCAAATGTGCAGGTGATTATACAAAATTCCAAAAGATTTTTTTGATTCTCAAGATCACCAAATGGTGCAAGAGAAGTGCATACACACCCTGTTTGAAGCAAAATGCAAACCACAAGACAATGAAAACACTTGTTCTTTTTAACCCTCAAAGCAATGTGTGAAAAGACACTTGATGCAAGGTTAATTTTAGACCAATGAGTGAGATGCAAGTTCTTTTTAGCCAATGAGTGAAATGCAAATTAAGGTAGATTTAAGCCCAATGTTGTGTGAATGCAAGGTTAATTTTAATCTAATGAGTGAATGAAAAGAAGACAATATAGTTTAATTAACAATGTTTAAATTGAATGTCTCCTTCTCATCTATGCCACATGCTAGAAATCAATTGTTAGTAACTAGACCCCCTAAGCTATGAAATGCAAAAGATCTAAACTAATTTTTTTGAATGAAACCACAAACTATAAATGAACAGGCAATTGCATTGCAGGAAGTCGTAGATGTGGCTCACTAATAAAGGTAATTGCGGTTCAAAATCTGTGATTGTGACTTTTCGAATGTTGACTGCATCACAAAATAAATGATTGTGGATTTTGTCAATATCAATTGCATCTAATGACAACCAATTGCATCACATGAATTTGGGTCTACAAAATAACAAAAAACCTACCAAATTCAAGCAACATAATGAATAATATGATATGCTCTAGGGTTAGCCTAATGAAATGAAAACTAGAAGATCTAGATCTATCAAAAAAAAAAGAAATTAGACAAAATGCAAGTATACCTTAATGCAAAATAGTTGCGTCGTTCTGGCTCGTGGTTGCATCATTCTATTCTTTGCGATTGCGACACTCTATACCTGTAACTTACAAAACCAAAATTTCTGTACGATTTTTGTAGTTTTGTCATTTCACATCGGGTTCACCAATGTAATCAGGGTTAAAATATTAAAGGTTAGGCAATAATGCATATAAATGAAACCCTAATAAACAATGGAGTACAAATAAGCATAAAAACATAAAAAACATGGAACAATATTACCAAATCTTCATGCCACTATTTATTCACCTTCATTGCACTTCTCCATTTTGCTTGAATATAATAATTTCCCTTAGATTTTTGAGTATGCAAATAGGCCTATGACAATGACTAAGAAAAATATTGAAGATTCTTAATGACTATGAATGCACTTGACTTGATGACTTGATAGCAAGATAGCATAAGATCGCCTAAGCTCATGTAAAATCTAGACAACTTGTGGATAGATGACAAATGACAATGACAAGGTCATTTATAGGGAAGTCCATTTTGAATGAAGGGCTAAGATTGAATGACAATAATTAATGGCCAAGAATGAAAGATGAGGTAAAGACTAGGGTTAGGGTAAAATTATAAGGATTGATGATCAAGATTAAATTATAAACAATTTAATCAAGAGTGGAGGTTAATTAAGACATGGATATATAAGGACTTGATGTGGAAGATAAGATTGACACAAATAAAGAGGTGAGAAGAAATTAAATAATAAAAAAATTATTTAATCTAGGTGACCAATGAATAATTAAATAATTAAAATAATTATTTAATTATAGAGGAATGTGAGAGGGAATCTTTTGAATTAAATAATGATTTAATTCAAAATTTAAGAGAGTGGACCAAATTAAATAAATAAAATTTATTTAATTTATGACAGAAGAGGCTAATGAATAATTAAATAATTAAAATAATTATTTAATTATAGTAGAAAGTGGATAAAAATTAAATAAATAAGAATTTATTTAATTTTAGAAAGAAAGAGACTTAATTAGTGACGTAATTAAACAAATAATTTTTTTTAATTAATCAAGGAGGAATAAAGATAGAAATGAATTAATTAAATAATTAAAATTATCTAATTAATAGAAGACTTATGACTTTAGAAAATAATTAAATAATTACAATTATTTAATTATCAAAGAGAAAAGAGGAAATAATGGAAAATTTTAGGAGTCGTAGGCCTAGGACAATTTTTAGTGTCTTCATTATCTTTAACCCTAACCCTAACCCTAACCTGATCCTAATCCTAATCCTAAATCTAACCCTAATTTATCTCTAATCCTAACCTTACCCCTAATCCTAATTCTATATGTAATCCTAGCCCTACCCCATATCATAATATTTACTCCAACCCTAACCCCAATCCTAATGTTAACCTCAACCCTAATCCTAATCCTAACCCTAACCCTACTCTTGATCCTAATTGTATCTCTAATCCTAACCTTAACCCTAATCCTGATGCTAATCCTAACCCTAATCTTAATGCTAACCCAAAACCTAATTCTAATTCTATTTCTAAACCTAATCCTAACCCTCTAATCCTAACCCTAACTCTACACTTGATCCTAGTCCTAACCTTGATCCTAATTCTATCTCTAACCCTAACCTGAACCCTAATTCTAATCCCATTAATAACCCTAACCCTAATTCTATCTCCAAACCTAACTCTAATCCTAACTCTAACCCTAAATTTAACCCCGACGCTTATTCTAAACCTAATATCAATGATAATCCTAATTCTAACCCTAATATCAATGATAACCTTAATTCTAACCCTAACTATAACATATAAAAATATAAAAATCATAACTCTTAACTGTAATTATAAATCTTACCTTGATTCTATCAAAAAATTGTAACCCTAATCCTTATTTCATCTCTAACCTTAAGACTAAACCTAACCTAATCTTATAACTAACTATAATTCTATCTCTAACCCTAAGAATAAACCTAACCATAACCATATAACTAACCATAATTCTATCTCTAACTATAATCCAAACTTGAATTATATTTATAACTCTAACCCTAACTCTTATTCAAATGATAATCCTAATTCTATCTCTAACCTTAACAATAGCCCTAATATGATCCTAATCCTAATCCAAACTCTAACCCTAATCCTAATCATAATGATAACACTAATCCTAATCATAACCCTAACCCTCCCCCTAATAATTTTGTCATCCATGTTGCACTGCGAATGCTACTAGCATATATATATATATGTATGTATTATTTATTAATAATATTTATAAAAATGCTAAGAGATATCCTTCTCAAGGTGTCTATTGCATTTTTATGTGATTAATTGATTTAAAAATAGACGCCTTGAGAAAGATATCTCTCGACGTTTTTATAAATATATAAATGTGTGTGTGTGTGTGCGCGCGCGTGCGCGTGCACGCTAGTGGTAGGTTTTTTTGTATAGAATTTGAATCTTGGTTTTCCCTCTTGGAAGGAACTTTTTGGATTGACTTATCTTTGTAGTCTCTTACTCACTAGTATCATTGACCCTTGAATTTTTGGAATAGAAGGTTCTTTTCTACCTCACCCCATCTTAAGTTGCATGATCTTTGCTTTCTAGCCTTTTAAAGAGGATTGAGGTCTTTTCTTTGATGACTCTATTCCCAAATCTTATTGATCTCTTATCCCTTGTCTTGTTGTGTCCCTTGAATCATATTCTCCTATTTTCATCTTGTAATCTAACAAAACTATGTTGCTTCACTAATCTTCCTCAATTTTTTACTCTCAAACCTGTTTTTTATATAACAAATCACAAAGTATGATATACTCGAACAAATTCTTAAAATTAATATAATTTAAAAATAAAAGAAAACATCATTTAGATGTTTGGAAGGCGATTGTTTTCCCATTGACCTTTATTTTGTTAAGAGAGAAGTACAACTCTAATCTTCGAGTCCTCCAACGACGACACGAGATCCCTAATCTTCCAGTCCTCTGGGCTAACCCCATTAGTTTGATTAATTTAAACAAAAGAACGGTAGTCTCGAATTAAAAACTATGCTGTAATGCGGGACACACGCAGCCTTCAAATTCATAGGGCACCCTGTCTGCAATTCCAACGAAAACTGAAATCAATTACAATACATGGAAACATTATCCTATCTCAATGTTTAAAATGACATGCTCATCTTGGGGAGGATTGACAAAGGGAGTGAGCTTAAGAGCCGGATTAACGAGTCCACACAGGAGCTTGTGCACTACAATCTGCAAGGCGGAATTCACAATGGCCGGCAAAGTAAAAATAGCAGCTGCTCAAATGACCTCTACCAATGATCTTAATGCCAATTTCCAGACCTGTTCTCGACTAGTACAGGTTATTGTTTCTTTGATTTTTAATCACCTTATTCGTAATTCTATAATCGTGTATGAATGAATTTAATTTCAAGTACCCAAAATGGTTTTTGTATACTTAGTAAGTTTTCCCGCAGTTTAAGATCCTTGCGCAGTCTAAATTATGCTATAAGCTACTTTGAGCTTTCCTATGATATGTGCAACGTTATGGCTGATCAAAATTCTTATAGAATTGTAAATGTCACAAGTCTCAATTTCTAAATGATTACAATATGTTTGAAAAATATGCAAAATTCAATTATATGTCAATCCATTCAACCTATTAAATTGTACATTTTCACACTCTGAAGGTCTAGTGGTTCATCGGGAAAGCTGGACAACAAAGGAATGGTGTTGAATACACACTTTAAGCCCATCAAACATAAACTCAGTCTCAGACGATCTTTTTGATCTTGAGCTGGTGAGGCACAGGGTTGGAATGCTAACCCATACTTAGGAGGACACCAGGGTTCAAAGCTCAATTGCAGGGTAGCTCCTCCGAGTTCGGAAACTCAACTGTTTTTCAGCAGAACAGGTGGCAGGAGGTTAGGCTATCTATGTTCTATGGAGTGAAAGGGAACGTGTAAAAGTGTCTAAAATGTCCTAGAAATGACATTTGAAGAGGAAAGCAACATGGGGATGGGACGGAGAAATTGTGGGGAGCCACCTCGTGGAACCTATGCGATGTTGGCGACCTGTAGAATTACACCTAATATTACGAGAAATCAACCTGTCGATGAAAATGGTAAAAACCTAATAGTCTAACCTCCGTGTGCCATTGTGAGGGTTTTCCTCCTTGTTGTGGGTTGGTTCAAAGATATGTATTGCAGGAGGAGTCATCCCAGCCATGGAGATGGAAATATGAAATATCCATTAGTCTCACTTCTGCATACCTGTCAAGAGAGTTTTCCCTGCTCAGACTAGTACAACAGCAATTACACAAACTCAAACTAATCTTTTTTTTCCTTTGCTTTCTAGATTTGAAATGAGATCATATAATACCCGATGGAAACCAACTCGCTTACAATATCACTTAAGCACAAACTTTTTGTTCCCTTTTGATACTCTTCTATTGGGGTTTTTTGAGCACTGATAAAAATCCCATATTTTTGTCTTTTTGATTACTGTTTTCATTTGTCATCGTATTTCTAAACTCTTTACTTTCATCAATCTTGTTCTTGAGAACATTTACAATTGTATCATTGACCTATGTTTCAGGGGCTTGCAGCATATCCTATGTTATATCTGTGCCAGAAGGATATAGAACATTGTGATCGAATAACTCATATTTATTTAATGCAGCTTTCTGCAAGCTTCCCAGTTGGTTATTGACAGGTTTATCACCCCCTTCTCCCTTAGTTCAGTGGTCAAGAGATGTATTGATCACTCTGATAGGGACCTATCTTCATGGTATACCTTTCCAAAGCCTTTCTTTCTACCTGTCTCATAAATTTCAGAAGACAAACCATTCTTTAAGGATTGAATTTTTAGCATTTGGATTTCCTACTCTTTTGCTAACTAGCTCAGAACTACTTTTCTCTGTTACCTCACCTTCCTGTGTTTATAGTTCTTTCTTAAGTATTCTAGTGCATTAAACATACAGAATCTCAATTTGTGTCTATTGTTGTTCTTTGTTTTTCCTGTAGGTTTTATAACTATTATACCCTATTCTTGCTCTGTTGTCTTTATTCCTGTGCGTCTATTTTTATTCTTCAAATGGTTAATTCTTATTGCATATTTTATTTGCACTATACATTTTGCCTCTGAATTGACGTTCATATCCTTTGTCATGAGTGGCAACCTATGATAAACAATAGTATCCCAGTTTTTACAATTTGATTTGAAATGGTACCATAGCAGATGCCAGGAAATGATTTGCCAATTTGCTGAATTTTTATGAAGGACTGAGATGAAAATTAGCTGTCTGTTGCTCTGGTTCATCCATGTCAATGCATATCTTTTCTCTGTGACCACAGACCTGATCTTGCATGTGGACCTGAACCTGTGATGTGTGGATCTGATTTGAGAAAATGCAGATTACTGAATCTTGCTTCCCCTGATTTCTGAACTCTGAATACTTCTAAGGAGTCAGGATTTCCAGTATTTACAAACACCTTCGGGAATTTACTGAATCTCAAGGTTCAAGTATTCCTTAGTCAAACCCCTAGTGGACTCGAATTATGATCCTGAATGAAAATTGAAAGACATCAGGCAAGTGTGCAATGGACATAGGATGATGTGCTCTGATCATTCACTAATTTCCTTTTGCAAATCAAAATCTAGAATTGTTCAATTGATTCCTAGGTTCATTTTCAAATGAATGAATGCATGTCCTTAAATAAAACAACTGAGCACACGAATCAACATAACATATGCTAGGTTGGGGCACAACAACTAGTGAAATGGTCAGCAAGGTGGGAAAATCTGAATTTGAATTTAAGAAAGTCAGGGATCAAATCTGTGATTGCGGAACCGACCTAGGTCAGGTCTCCACCTGCAGATCTGATCTAGGGAGACAATTAAGGAATCTAGGAATTAGGGATGAAACTCTAGAATTAGTGATGACAGGGATCACGATATGAGCCAAATTTCACATGAATATACCATTTGTAAGCTAATTATTGCATTTATGCCATCCTATCAAAGCAGGCCCAAAACATAAGGGAAAAGGGCACAAGTATGAAATTTTCACTATTACAAGTAGAAAACCTTAAGATCTCTTTACATATCAATAATTACAATGGGTTCCCATTCTAGATCTCAAAGTGCATCGATTTCTTTTTTGTGCTGGATTCAATCCAAAAGTAGATACAATCAATCATGTTGTAATAAGTTTGGATTTGTTCGTAAACTCCAATGGTCCTGTTGATGTGTTTTTCGTGACCGCACCAACACAGAATAAAGTTACCAACAACGACTCTATCCTCTCTTGAACAAAATCTCCTGCATGCTAAGATTGCTAGAAAGATCATGCATTCAACTCTAAGGTTCCTTCATGCAGTGGATAGTCTCAGTTGGCTCGATGTGATTTTGCTGGTATTTCAAGGGGACTTACAAAATTGTTCAACAACAGAGAAAGGAATTTGAATGCTCGAAAGGTTTGTCTATAAAGCTCTTGTTTCCTAAATTGACCAAAAAGTATTGAATTGAAATGGTTGCAGGGATAGAAGATGCTATAGACTAATCTATGCGTGGGACGTGGAGATCAATTTTCACAAGCCTCAACCAGATTCCGCTTTGCCTCACTTCGGACAGCCTCCACAGAACTGGTGCAATCTTCAAGGGGAGTAACTAAAGATATTCGTATTACAATTCAACAATGAAGACACCGTCACGACGACACATACCAACATGAAGATCGTAATCGAAGTTAAGTCCACAAGTTTCCAGTTGACCATGCAAGGCGAACTCACCATCAGTGAGCCCACTAGTGGTATGGATAGACGAAGTTTGCTGAAATTGAAGATCACATTCCACAATTACTAACTACTTGCATGAAATGAAATATACTTTACTTTAAAATCCTACTTGAAGTAGAAGGATGAAGAAACCTTGCTAGCTACTCACAACAAAAGACGAGATCATCATCAACGAAAATTCTTTTTATTGAGAGAGTGTTCACAACAATTTCTTACAAAGTTTTCGAAGGAAAAACTTTCCTTCTTCAAACTATACTATCAATCTATCAGCTAAGCTAACTCTAGGCTATCTCTCTAATGCTCTCTACGTCTAATCTAATCTCTATTGAGGTACAAATGAGGGGGGATGCCCCTTTTATAGTTGGCCCAATCCAATGGACGACTCAAATTCAATTACAATGAAGGGCTCAGATTGAGCCACATAAACCCTAACCCTAAAAACCGCCGCCAAGAAGAGTGGGGTAATAAATGAGCCATTAATGTCCACCATCCTTCTAGAAGATTCCTGTCTGGAAATGTGTTCACATTGTTTTTGTTCTTCTGACTACAAACTAGATGAGTCTGGTTGCCACTGTGTCAATTTCTTGGACTAGTATGGCAGGCACGTTCTTGATCTAACTTCAAGCCTGCAACCTCTTTCTCCTACTCGATGATGATTTTCTCCTTCGTGTCACTGCATCTTGAGTTGTGCGAAGCATGCTGGAGAACATCCTCTGGGTCATTGAAGGACTTTAGACTTAAGAAGAATTCCTTTATTTTGTCTTTCAATCTATCATGATGTCAGTCTCCAACGCCTGGGCCTTCATCTTTTCCTTTATTTTGAACTTGAAAGATTTTCTTGTCTTGGATTCAATCATTCCCGCTTGCCATTCACCTGATTGCGTTGGGTGCATATTGAGTCTTTGAGGAGAAATTCCAACACTTAGCCATTTCTTCCAACATCTCTCTTCATGATTTTATCATCTTGGACTACTTGCTTCATCACTTCAAGTCATCGTGCTTTGGCCCCGGCGTTCATCCTACAAAACAGATAAAGAGAAGAGCATTAGAACACTTACTAATATAAACTCTCCTTACATACCTGATCTCCATGTTTTGATCTCCAATGTCTGAGTGATCTTTGGATTTGATAGGGCTCATCACTTTTCCTCTAGCAAACTTCTTCCTCAAATTCTTCATGCCTTAGCCAAATTTCCAACCCATCTTGTACTCTGCTTCCTGTGTACCTTGAAGTTGTGCCTTAGAAACTTTTATCCAACTTGACGGTGCGTTTAGAGGGTGCTGCTTGATTTCTCTCCGCCTTAGAAAATTTCCCAACCAACATGATATCCCCTTTTTGCCTTGGCCAAATTTCCAACCCATCTGCCTTAGAAATAATTCATTTCCTCCAGAAGACTTCATCAACCAGGTGCCCGAGTAAAATCTCCATCTTAAAGTCTCAGGTGAGGCGTGGAAAGTTTCAAAATCATCTCCTTGTCGGAGATATCCAGTACCAATAAGAGAATTTCCCTCAGAAAACATCAAATTCATGTGTCCATAGACGAAGGGGTACTTTTAATTTTTTGCAATTTATACCTTAGAAAAATATTTCTCACCAAAGTTTATTCTTATTCCTCCTCTCCGAGCATATTTTTTTAGGGTTCAACTTTCAATTCATTACTCAGGAACCTCTCCAAGCATCCCTCCTATCTCAGGTGCATATGAGAGGGCCTACTTCCAATTTTGATGCCTTAGTTGAATTTTCATCTCCTCCATTGGCTTGGGCACATATAGGGGTCTCTACTTCCAATTTTCAACACTTAGATCATTTTCCAACTCCTCCCACAAGTCAAGGCGCATATAGAGGTAACTACTTCAAGTTTTGAACACTTAGAAAATATCAAACTTCCTCCTCAACTCTTAGGCGCATATGACCCTTCAAGCTTTGAGTTTATTTGCCTTAGAAATTTTTAACATTCTTCTCCTCAAGGTTGGGCGCATTTAGGACCCTGAGCTTCCAATTTTCATAACTTAGAAAATTTTCCTATCTTCCTTCCTTGCTTGGGTGCATATGACTAGCTGAGCTTCAGGTTTCAGGGACTTAGACAAATTTCCAATCCATCTCCATGTTAAGGCGCATTTCAAGGTGTGTACTTTGAGTTTCAATGCCTTAGTGAAAACTTCTAACTTCCGATATCCTCTTGGTCGCATATAGGGGCTTCCACTTTCAATTTCCAATACTTGTAATAATTTCCAAGTATCCTTCTCTCCAAGGGCACATTCAAGGGCAGCTACTTCCAATTTATGATACTTAGAATATTTCACCACCAACTCCTCTCAAGGTGAGGCACATATGGGGGTCTAAGCTTCTAGTTTTCAAGACCTAGTCAACTTTTCAACTCAACCTCTCTAGCTAAGGTGCATTTCACCACCTTTACTTCCAATTTGGGTGCCTTAGACAAATTTTTGATGCCACCAACTTCTTTTCAACCTAGGCGCATATGAGGGTAGCTGCCTCAAGTTTTCAACACTTAGTTAAAATTCCCAGCTCTTATCTTTGCTTAGGGCGCATATCAGGGAGTGAGCTTCTAATTTCATGCCTTAGTAGAATTTCCCACACTTCTCCTTCAAGTTAAGGCACATCTTAGAGGGTGTGCTTTCATTTTTCATACTTAGAATTTTTTCAACTCACTTCAAGCTTGCAAGGGCGCATTTTAGAGGGTGAGCTTCCAATTTTCATAACTTAGAAAATTTTCTTGCCTCCTCAACTTCCTTGGGCACATTTGATGGGTCCTGCAGGAAGTTTCTAACACTTAACAACTTTTCCTTGATGCCTCTTGAGCTAGGGCGCATTTGAGGTGTGGAGCAGTGTTACACCCCGATTGTATAGCTACTATTCATAGGATGTACATTGTAAATGTTGAATCTTTCTGTTGAATAAAGTGAATTGTTCTTGTGATCAATTGGATGTATCCTAAATGATTGTCTCTTTATCTGATGCTTCTGTTATTGTAATTCTTAAATGAAATTAGCATATTGAGTTATGGAATAATGTTGTTCTAACCTTTTACAATGCTTAATGTATATTACCTTGGTTTTGAGCAATTGATTTCCGTCGTCATCTCATGATTTGCAGGAGACAGGTTCGTACCTCGAGACAGAGGAGAGATATCACTCGGGGAAGAACTTGGTCGGGTAAACAGTAATGGATACCAACTGGACATACACACACAAGCCTTAGAACTGAGTAAGCTAAGTCATTGTTTTGGTTAAAGGTAAGTCATCTGTAGGCTTGTCTAGTATCATTAGGAGTCGTGTCTTCTTCTGAATGTGTGAACAAGTGATGCTTGCCAGTATAACCTTATAAATGATAAGTTCTGGTTAGAGGTGGATATGTGTATTTGTACATACGAATACGATATGTACAAATACCCATAAGTACATTCATGTCGATACAAACGTATTAAGCAGATGGATATGCCATACGTATGTGTCGATATAAATGTATTTATGGATACTTATACATGTAGTATATATATAGATATATATACAAATATACATACCCACGGCTAACGAGATAAATGAATTTTATATTGTAATGATACATTGCCTCTGAAATTATACGAATACATATATATAAATTTACATGTTTAATGTATAATGTAAATGAATATATATGTATTAATATAATGTTAAGTATTTCAATATATTTAATATTATATTAAAATATTAATATAATATAGTTTAAAATGTATATAATATTATTTAAATTGATAATTTAAATAATTATGCATAAACTATATTATGTAAGTATTTTAATATAATAAACAAATATATTTAAATAAAAGATTTGTCAAAATCAAATGAAATAAAAGTTAAAACATTGTAAAGCACTTTTATTAAATACGAATTCTGGAAAGAACTTAAAAATCGCAGATTTCATAAAAATTGCGAATTGCTTAGAAAACGCGGATTTTTCAAATGTATTCGTTGAAATGTTAATCTTCGAATTTGAGCCTGCATAAATGCGTCATTTTACTTTGAAAACTCTATTAAAATATTAAAGTTTTACCAAAGCGAAATAAAGAAGAAAAACGCGAAAATACAGAAGGGAAAATGAAAAACGCGCAGGTAACCCGCGCGACTAGGGCCAGACGTCTGAAAATGGCCGATTCATCTCTTGCTTGGTGAATAAAATGAAATCTGTACGCCATTTGAGCAAGGAAGAAGTCAGAAATGAAACTTGGCATTTAACCTAACTGTAAAAACGCGCCAGTTGAAAGTTGTCACAGTTTTAACAGTCTGAAACAAATTCGAATTAAAATGAACTTCTTGCTGTCAAACATGGAGGTCGAAACCCTCACCAATTTGATACACGTTTTTAGTTTGAAATATTCTTCAACCTGCTGGCAGTCCTGGCGCCATAGAAGGTGGAAATCAGTTTTAAAAATGAACCTATAAATAAACCTGCGTTTGGCATTCTTTCACACACGAATTTACAATCAAGTTCTTGAGCATTTCATAGCAAAAGAGAGAATTCGCCATAGTAGAGAATTTGTGAAGTATTTTGTTAAGGAAAGGTGTTTTCTGATCAAAAGAGCAGAAGTTGAAATTGCTGGTTTAAAGTAAGCTTTGAATAAAAGAGGAGTAACTGGGAATTACACTGTTACTGTGTTGAGCTTTTGGTTTCAAGAATCCAAGCTGAAAGTGGTCTGAATAGAGGCCAGTGAAGGAGTTATCTTCCCAACTTGTGGAAAGCTAAAACAGGCATGCTAAACTCTTACTTTTTATGTTAATCTGATAATTCTCTGAAATATAGTCATAGCTAGAAAGAAATGAATATGATTATCTCAAGATTGAACTAAAAGAATAATAGTTTCTTAACCATTATCATGAATTTAGTCTTGTCATGGCTTTTGTTTGGCTTTTGTTGTCAATGATGTACACTTTACATTGGTTAATGGAAAGCAAACTGCATTGTGTTTTAGTGGCTCTGTATAATGAGCATATGCTTGTGTTTAAATATTAGATACTAGGGTTGAGTCAAGAATATTTGCAAGATATACTCTACAACTTAATACATACAACTTAATCAAGTTATTGTATCCCTAGGATGAATATATCCTGAATTAGGGCGTCTGTTGTAGTATCTTGTTTAATAGATTCATCATTCCAGTAGTAAAATGTTGTAGGAAGTCTAGGGTACGGACTACCCCGATAGACCAACCTACGCGTAGAACTAAGATAGCCTTAAGTCAAGTTGAACCTGGCTAGTGAATGTGACATATGACCTATGTTCTTCGTTGAACGTAAACACTTTGGCCAAAGTAGTGTAAGGAACCATTTAGTTGTTGTACTACACTGTCAGTTCACCGTGATTCCGAAATACGACCTAGTTTGTGATTTGCCGTTAGCACGAAAACTAGTTTTGTAGAATCACAGCACTATGTCCAGTTGGTAGTCATTAAAGGTTACCCAACCAATCTCTTCTTCGAAGGGAGGGCCGTTCATTGAAAAATGATCGTGCGGGGGACCGCATTATAAGTCCGTGGTTGGCGGAAAAACGCTCGAGTGATGTTTCTCCTCCACGAACACCCGACGGATGCTCCAAAGCTTGACAGGACGGATTCCTGGACCTTCTTATTTCTATTGGTGTCAAAAGCCTACGGGCTATGTATGTATGTTTCTCATCATGCTTTGTAATTTCATTTGAAATGAAATAGTTTATAGATGCAATAAATGTTTCTTATTTATGTTTTGAAAAGAAATTGTTTGTTCAAAATGGTATTGTTCTTACTTTTATGTATGAATTGTAAAGTTTTAATTTTATCGTACAAGTGTGTTCGTTACAAGCAGGAAGTTTCATGCCTTAGACTATTTTCTCCATCATCTTCATCTTGAGATGAGGGCGCATTTGAGGGTAGGAGCAGGAATTTCTAGCATTTGAAACTTTTTCATCCTCCTGCCATTCTCATCTTGGGTGCATTCAACAAGGGGTGAAGGAATTTGCTTAGACTTAGGCATTTTTCTGGCTTGCTCGCTCTTGTTTTACTATATTTAGTAAGTCTCTGATTTTCATTCCTTTGAAGCTTGGATTGATCTAAAATTTTAACCACAGGACCTTCGTGACCTAGTTAAGCTTCCATCTCATGCTGACTTGCTATTTATAGCATGTTTTAGGAGGTGATTTACTATTTATAGCAACTGCTCAGTTTCACGACTTCCCCAACTCCGTTTGACTTGAAATTTGAATGGTGTGACCCTCATGGGATGACTCGCCTGTTCACACTGGCGCCTGCTGCTGACTTACTATTTATAGCCTGTTTTAGAAGTGGCTTACTATAAATAGTAAGTGCTCCGATTGCCTTCAAATTTTACCAGTGGATAGCCTGAAAGATACTGATCATAGTGGGATACACTGGTTTTCGAAAATTCTGGCATTTGACCTCTCATTTTGGGTCCCAAAGCTGGAAACCCTAATCTGACTTGCATCTCGATCAAATGACCACCGTTTGACCTCGTTTCTGTTGCACTTTGCTCTGTTCGTGATATTGAGGTGTTGGGTAGTTGCCGGAATGATCCTGCTAAAAATAGTAAGTCTCTGAAAAGTGATCATCTCGCCTTGCATGTCACATCACTGCGTAGCTCTTGAAAAACCCATAAAGAATAACCTGACATGCGTTGAAAAGTCCTGCATGCAAACCCTAAAAATAGCCTCTGAAGACAGCTCTGCACAAAGGTCCTGATCCTGGTTTGCATGTTACACCACTGCGAAGCTTTCGAAAAACCCACAAAGAATGTTTAGACATGCGTAGAAAATTCCAACATGCAAACCCTAAAAACAGCCTCCGAACGCTGAGTGCTGAAAGTCATCATCTCATCTTGCATGTTATATCATTATGTAGGTCTCAAAAAACCCAAAAATATTCTCCAGACATGCATTGAAAAACTTGGCATGTAAACCCCAAAAATTTGCTTCTGAAGGTGATATTTGCTAAAAATAGAAAGTTGTCAGATTTGGCTCAAATTTTGTAGACAAGCAGTTTGACGTGCCCTAGATGCAGTGTGATGATGAGAACTTCAAAAGTGCTGAGAAAATGCCCCAAATCAAGTACTTAATAAAAATAGAAAGTTGCCAGAACTCAATGAAATTTTGCTGGGAACCTGTTGGAAGCTTGCTGACTGCAGTGCCACGCTCAAATTTCAATTTACTCACTCAATTTGACTTCAAACTGGCCGGAAGAAAGCAAACCCTAATTCTCAGACTTAGCCAAAATTTCAATTCAAGTGGGCACATCCCCGGAAAGACAGACAGAACAAGAGAGAGACAACAGGAAAACTAACCAAAATGAAGCCAAAAGACCGAAATGAAGCAAAAATTAGGGGGTCCCCATTTGCAATGGGGCGATGTGTGAAAAGGTCACAACCGGTCCCTAGTAGTTTAAGGCTTATACTCTACTGAATTTTCAAGGATATTAATGTCTGACAAGAATGAAGTCATTTTGTAAGCATTTATGTTTTATCAATGAAGTATGTTTTCAATTAGAAAAACTAATCTTGTTTTAACACATGAACACACACATGGATTTTCCAGAATGTTGGATAGAGAAGTCATTTGCAGCTTGTAGTTTTGTTTGTTAATGAATGCAAACTTGCCCGGACCTGTCTTATAGGAGGCAGCAGCAGCAGGAGTAAAGTTGCTCAGCCTGCCAGAGAACTTCTCTTTTGTGAGTTCTAAGGATGGAGAGAGCCTTACAATAGCTGATGCTTTAGATGGGCCTATCATGCAACGTTACTGTTCTCTTGCAAAGTAAGTTTTGGGACCAAAGTCCTAAGCATTTTCTTGTTTTGACTTTTCAGAAATTGTATATATTGAAAAACCTTCTAGAATTGGCAATTTTATAAAAATGTATGGAGAAATGGTCCTGCCATGTGAAAACAGAGTGGTTATTACCTAATGAAAGTTTGACTTGTCAATGAATTGTACGTGTAACTGTTTTTATTGATTACATTGTATGCTCTCTTGGCAGCCTTTAATTTTCTACAGAAATGTCATGTAATGCTGTCCTGCTTTTGTCTGCATTCCCTTCTTGATTAAAGCAGTTATCTGGGTTCTAATTTTTCATTCTTTTTATTACAATGTCGAACCATTTTTTCAGTGATTAGAACATGTGAAGTACCAGTCATTATTATTTTTAATTCACCATTTTTTCTCCATAAGGGACAAATATTTTAAGTGGTATGATGGTACATACTACATACGTTAGGGCATGGTAAACAAATTATCATCCATAAAATATCAGCATCTTGATGCGATTAAGAGTGGAACCAAGTGATGGCTTGTGGTTGAAAGCAATGTATATGTCTTGTCAAACAGGGTCAACATGTCCTCATTACTGTCACATAGCTAAAGTTACTAGAGCAATTTATCTAATTAAAGTCGATTGATGCTGCAGTTTAAAATATCAGACACATCTGAGTATTAATAAATGCAACCAGGTCAATCTTCTTTGCCCTTCCATGGGTCTACAGGTGTGTTTATGTAAATTGACATCCTTTTATGGTGCATCTTTAGATTCTCCCTTCTCTTCAATGTTTTTCATTGAAGTCTGAAGCTTTTGTTAATAGTTCAGTATATTCATCTCCACTACCTTTGGATATTGTTTTATACCTTACTCGTAGATGTAACAGCAAGTTAAGAAAATGTGGACTGAAATTGTATTTAATTCTTCTCTTGTCGGCATATTATCATCTGCAGTTAATTATTATGGATCTGTTTTGGCTACAAGAGCCAAGCCTTCTTTAGCATTCAGTTATTTGATTGTTAAGGATCAGATCTCCCTGACTAGAACACATAGCTTAATAACAAGTATTGTTATAGTACCATGAATGCATGGCTATTGAGCACTAGGGAATGTTTAATGGCCTCCACAAATTTTAATAATAAATGTTTACCACTTTCTGATCACCAAGGTCTTGGGAGGGTGAGGTGAGAGCATACAATGAATACATATTATTATTCAGCACTTTCTGATCACTAAGATCCCGTGAAGGTGAGGCGATAGCATATAGTGGATGAATAATGATTTTTATTTATTTATTTAAATAAATAACAATCCTGAAAGATGTAGCAATTAATTGCATGAACAATATAAATATGCTGAAATATCTCAAATAAACAACATATAAAATTTGAGTAAATCTGCAATTACAATATGTTGTTGCTCCAAAATACAAGACTACTTGTTAAAACAAAGCAAAGCTCTCAGCATGAGTACAACCTCTGGATGAGATTGGCTTCAGTAAACCAAAGGAATTTCATCTTCCGATCTCCAATTCCAAGGGTTTTTGTCCTTGAATTGATAATTGAACACAAGGCTAAAGCTATGACAGATATTATATAAAAATGGCAGTAGTTTCAAGAGCATACAGCAGCTCAGTTTATATGCACCAAGAGGGCGAATTTGGATGCCCATATTCCAACACCCCACTCCCTAGAAAATAAAAATAATTAATTCAGGAAATATTCATCCCCAAAATAGCTGCCACTTTGTCATAAATGCCAACCTGTAACTCTCCATTAATTGACTTGTCATAGAATCTGTCATAAACTTGTCATAGAATCTGTGATGATGTAATTGACAAGTGTCTTGGGGGTTACAAAACTCCATTATGGAAACTACAACCCCATTTAAAGATGCTGACAAATTAATATTATTTTATCATTATGATTATTTTATTTGTTGCTTCTATTTTCCCAACTCATGGCCCCTTTATTAAAATATTTAATAATCTTCTTGGGTAAATAAGGGTAGGGCCAGCATAAGTTAAATTAATTAAAAAGGGACATTACAAGTCTTCCCTTCTTGAAATTGCTTGGCCACAAGCAATGTAGAGTTGGGTGTTCAAGAATCTTTGGTCCCTCCCATGTAGCATCTTGTGCAAGTAGGTTCCTCTAACGAACCAAGTATTTTGGGGCTGTTTTGTTTCTCAACTTCTTTACTTGTGTATCAATGATGGCATTTGGCATCAATACGAGCTTCCCTTCATCATCTAGGGGTGGCAAATCAACTAATGGTGTAATATGTTGCCTAAGTGCCCTTTTGAGGCAAGACACATGGAAAACATTATGAATTCTATAGTCTGTTGGCAATTCCAACTCATAAGCCACTTCACCAACCCTTCTTAGTGGGGCCACTTAGTGGCTTGCTCTGTTTAGCAAGGTATTCTCCTTCAAACAGGTTTCTTGTGGTTTTTTGGAAAGGTTTTGTGAGATCCAATACAGTAATGTTTAGTTTTCTCTCCCCCTACAGAGAGATTTATTGATCCTAACGAAATTTTCAGAATTTTTTATATCTGCAGGCATCAAGGGATGTGCATGTATTCCCTGAATGCAACACCAGGTTACATGTATGAAGGCTACTGTACCAATTTCTATGCTGATATCCCTGCTCGGAGGGAGTGGCTGTGGAATACCTTGAGTGTATGATGTGGTGAAATCTAACTGCAGAGACCCCTCTTTGCTCGGCTTTGCTCCATTGTAAGAGATGTATAGAATGTAAGGTGTAATTAAAGAATGCTGTAAGAGAAGAATAATTGACTTGTAAGAGGAGAACTGACTTGTCTTGAGAATCCAAAGTGCCATTAACAAGTTTCTCATTTGAAGTCTATAAACAATTTTCATGATTTGGCAGATAATTACAAAACTGCTGCCCACATGCTTCCAATATATATGGTGAAGTCAGTGGGACAGTGCCAGCTTGAACACCTGTTGTACCCAAACCAAATTTTTTGCTTCATCAAGGCATTTTGCATAAAATAGTCTAAACCTTGCTAAAATGATGTAAAATACAGTTTTTGGGCAATATAAAGCATGGAGTTTTGTTAATGTTTTGTCAGTTAAAGGCAGTTTCATTGATCAAAACCTGAATCAGAGACTCAGAACAAGGCATTTCACGGTGGAGAAGCGTTTCACGACGACAATTATACTTTTAAATGGTCATTTCAGTGGCCAAAATAATGATTTCAATGGTCAATTCTTGAAAATTTCTTAGAGAAAAGCAAGAAAGCGCATCTGTAGCCGAGGGGCACCCTTCTTTTTGAAGGCCTAAATTTTGTGATAAATGCTCAAGCATATAGTCAATCTCTTCAGAATTGGTTTGCCTATCTGATGAGCTATCTTGCGAGGCTTTCCGAGACCCGTAACTCCGGCAATTGGCGACAAAAGTTGAAGATTCCAAAGTTTCAGATTGTAGAAGCTTGTCCTTTTCCAGCTTTTAGCGCGCCTGTAGCTTGAGGGCGCCCTTCTTAAAGGGGTGTTGGATCTTGGTATTTTTGATGGATGATGCAGTCAATCTCTTCGTGACTAGACTGCTTATCCGATGAGCTATCAAACGTAGTCATCCAAGTCCTAGAGCTCTGGCAGTCGATGTCTGAAGATGAGCTTATAATAGAGTTTTCACATCCTTGAGTTTCTTCGTTGCGTTTCCAGTGCAACTGTAGCTTAGGGGCGCTTTTCAAAATGACCCTTGAGATGATCCAATTTGTAGATGATGTCTTCTTGACATTAGTACTACTCTAGTCCAGTTTCGCAACGCACCAAGTTGCCTATTAATCCGACATTTTGAGAGATTGTGGTAGAGATTCAACCAGGCACGTAATTTCACGGGCGGATTGGCATATCAATTTCATTGTATTTCTATAGGCCAGAGGCGCCTAGCCTTTAGGCCTGTTAGATGAGGTTATTGACGTTTGAAGTCTTCATGAGACTTGTGCACAATTACTCCAGCTATCTAATGAGCCTAGCCGTCAGCCTTTGGGATTTGGCAAACACTCGTACATGCGAGGTCTTTGTAAAATGCTGAAAAGTGAAGACATCCGGAAAATGGCTAAGTATGGAGCGTATATTTTAAATAAAAAACGCACTTGTATTTTTGAGGTCTTAGAAGCAGTTTTCTTGCTTCGTCATCTCCAGAGATATCTCTTCTCAATGCTCCTAGCTATGCAGAGAGACAGTCGGCGTACGAATCGGGGCATTCCAGCTCTCAGTATTGGAGGCCAAAGTAGGGTACTTGGATGAAAGTTCAACTTTGGTCAAAATGGTGTCAGTGCACCTGTAGCTCAGGGGCGCTTTTACTTTTCAGGCCCTTAATGCACTTTTCAAATGCCTTGCGTATATTCGTTGGATGCGGAATACTTCTAGTCATGCAGTGTGCGTGATTGCCTGTTAGCTGGGTTCACCGTTCGCCGTCAGCAGCTGTTTGAAGTGTCAGATGGCAGTTTAGGAAAATGGTTTAAGTCTGGCACCTGTAAATGAATTTAATCAAGGGCGCCTAATTGTTTGAGGTGTTAAATGATGGATTTTGCAGTGATGACTTCCAACAGACATTTCCTCCTTGCTCTGCAGGCTTCGTGATGAATATCTCACTTTAGTCTCAGCATCACCCGGTCACTCAGAAATCAGTGTTGAAGTTGGCTAGTTGTAACTTTGTAGTCAGCTACAAAGTAGGAAGTTAATAAAAAGTGCAATATCTTGAGCAAATGGATGCCTATGAGGCCAAGTAATGACTTTTTGAAATCAGTGAGGTTTGTCGGTGAATCCTAAAGCTTCATTCGGTTTGTCAACTAAAGTTAAATAATATTTAATATTTATTCTTGCATTTTTAGCATAAAATGGCGATTTTCTAAAAGTTGGCGCCCTTTTTGTGCTGAGATTTCAAGTTGCATGATAAATATTATTTTATTATTATTTATTTCGAGACTTCGAGATAGCGTCAGTGTAACTGGAGGGGGTCCAATCAGAAGCCTTCTATTTTGGTTAAGGTTTTAAATCTTGCAGTAAACAAGATGGTGGGAATTTGCCTTATTTAAACATGGGGCCATCATTATTCATTCTCACAACTTCAAGGAAATTCGTATTTTTCAAGAGCAAAGGTGATTTTACAAGCAAAGGCAAATTTTTAGAACAAAGGCAAATTCATCATCAGCAGTCAAGGGCGATTTCATCAAACACTTCTTTTTGCAGGTTAAAGATCATAATTATCAGCAAGTTTGAAGAACAGGGGTGATTTTCATAGAAGAAAGAGCATATAAAAAACGTCTTTTTCTTCCTTGATTCTCAAATTTCTCTCAAAATCCAATTCGCATGTTCCTGAAATTGGCAAATTTGACAAGTTTGAACATCTGGATCATTTCTATATAACTTCCTCGAATTAAAATCGTGCGTTTGATTTTTCAGGAATTTTTAACTTCAGAACATTCGTTCTCGAGTTTCTAATTTTCTCAATTGAAAACTCTTGCATAGTCGGTAGAAGTTAGATTTTAAGCATTTCGGCGTTGGTTGTCTTAGAATCTTTTTCTGGACAAAACCCATATCTCAGATTTTTCGCCGAAAATAACTCTTCAAAAGGCTATTTTTAGCTTTCCAGAAATCTTGTCAAAATATAGCCGTGTTCACAGTCAACAGGCGAGTTTTTCAGAGTGCAACTCACGTAGACTGAATTTAAGACCAAATCGGTCTTAATTTGCGATTTCATCAGAAAAGTTGAGACCGATTTGTATCAAGTGCTTTCAGAGGGTTGACAGGTGTAGTTACTCAAATCCATATGGTTGCATGCCTCGTATGGCCAATTGTCTTCCAAATCCGGTTTAGAGGGTTGATATTGTTGGAATTTTGCATGTGTAGCAAGTTCGTTTGCATTTCTCACAACCAAAGTGTGCGCAATCAAACTTCACAGTTTCGTCATGAAGACTCTTCCATAGAGAAAAGCGTGAAAAGTGTCAAGCTGCAGAAGAAACAGTGGCCATCACTTCAGTTACGGAGCCGCCAAAGTTATGAGTCAGTGAAATGCTAGTTTGAGTGTGCAAAGATTGCTCAAGTTGCTGACATTCAGATGCTGATGCAGTTAACACTCTCGTTGAGGGATTGGTTGTTCGAGATCACGGCCAGTAGACTTTAGTTCCCACCTCTCATAATAGACATTAAACACAGGAGTTAAGCTTGGCGTTACCTTCTCAAGTTAACTCGCTGTCTTATCTCATGCATATCTATTTTGAGATCAGCTTTATTTACTTGGAGTTTTATTTAGGGTTTTACGTTAACTGATGGTAGTGTTCCAATTAACATGCTTTCAATAAGGACGTGCATGCTTGCACAATTGTCCATTTTTAGATTAGATGTATTGGTTAACTGATGGTAGCTTTCCAGTTAACTGTATAGTTTGCTTTATTAGGGTTTACCAATAAATCTTGTATGCATTGCAAGACTGTAGTTGACTCAAGGTGATTTTAGGGTTCCCTACACCTTTCGATGTCTATAAATAAGAGCTTTTGCTCATTTGTACATAACTTTTGCATGAGAGAAATATATGCTGTGCCTACCTTGCCCTCAATATTGCTCTTTTTGTATCTGTTCATGCGTTTTTACTATTATGAATTGTTATGCCACATAGGGTTTCATGCAATTATAATGGTGAATTCTT